>PITA01010005.1:34949-51281 GCA_004023965.1 Spilogale gracilis
GGGGGGGGGGGGGGGGGGGACCAGGGAAGTTTCGTCATTGATCCGTATTCTTGGAAGAGCACGGGATGACTGAGTCTCAGGGTGCCCTGGGCTTAGTACTTCTGGCAGTAGAACAGGTGGCTTCCAGTCTGAGTCTTCTTTTGAGTCTTCTCTAAAATGGAAAGGGTAACACCTGCCTTTGCACCTCACTTTTACCTGGAAGAATCCTGTGTGGGAAGGATGTAAAACAGTATCCTTTTTCTGTGTCAAAGGGTGTTATTCCTCCAGCTGGTGAAAGGCAGCGCGATTCCTACCATTGGCCTCAGAAGCCTCAGATGCCTGCGGTGTTGCCATTCAGTTTATTGGAGGGAGGGATTGTCGGGGGCAGGCTTTGGGAAACATGGTTATATTTTGTATTAAATGGCATCCTTGAGAAACTCATAAATTGTAATCCCGTCTTAATTGTGCTGGGCACGACTCCCACTACAATACCTTGAATCACTGAAAACACTTGCTTTCAAAGCCCCAATCCACTTGGACAATAAAAACAGTTGCATGTCTCTGCTCCATGGATGTTTTCTGCCATTTGCATCATTCCACTGGATGGGTTATTCTAGGGAAAATAATGAGCATGATATCCAGGCTTCAGAAACATTTGATTTTTGTGACTTTATAAAAGCACAGATGAGTTTGAAATTAAAAAAAATTCTTTGCCACACGAAGATCTGAGTCACAAAAACAAGTTACTGGTTTGACTTCTAGGACAGCTCAGGCAGAATTTGTACCACTAGCCTGCCATGCTTTAAGTATCTAATTTTCTGATGTATAAGTTGTAGTATGACTAAACAAAACTGGGAAAAGTTCACGTTACAGGGCTCAAAAGCAGGATTTACTATAATTAAATTATATAAAATTAAAAGAAGGAGAAGTACACCAAAATATAGTGGTAAGATTTATGAGCTCCCCACCCTGCTCCCCATTTTATACCATTGGGAATTTCACAGTTCTGAGGAAAAAAAAAAGCAACCGTGTACATGTCATTTTATTGCTGTGTTTTTCCTTTCCTTTGCTGTTTCCATGGTTTTTTTTCTGCCTCTTATCTAGTAGTGGGAAACTATAATTTGTTGCGTAAGTTCATACGGCAGGGGCACTTGAGGGGCTGTTACTGTATGGAGAGATTATGGAAGGAAGACTGTCAGGAGTCCAAAGTGTATCATATAAATTTAAAAGGAAAATGAAGTTATGTCCCCAAATCTGAGTTACTGTTACTTGTGTGATTATCACTTGATTGGAGACAAGTAGCTGACTTGTATGGCTTTCGTAGTCATTGGCCCACATAGCCACCTGGAATTAATTGGTATTCAGTTGGTATAATGGCTGTGTCTTTTCTCATAGTAGGCCACTCCAGTTCCTGTCGCTGAGCTGGGGGCTATTGACTCACTTCCAAGTGCCTTGGAAATAACTCCAGTGTTAATGTATACCCTGCTCCAAAGGTTATTTAAACTTTTCCCCTTCAGAAAGAGAAAATCTTTTGTTGGAGTATGTAACTGTGTCTGTTATGTTCAAAATGGAACTATTTTCCTCCTCTCAAAGTTGACACAAACAAGGCATATGAAGCCTAGTACATTAAAACACTTGGTAAAGGCCACGGTGGAGTATTTCTAAGGTTTGCCCTTGATCATGAACTTAGGACCCAGGTTCCAGACATTTTTATCCAAAACAGTTAAAAAGTTTTGCAGTGTAAGAAATTTCTTTTCTGGACCTTGGGTTGCATTGTTCTTTTTTAAAAAAAGAATTTATTTTACGTTTTAAAGATTTTTGAGAGAGGGCAAAAGAGCGTGGAGGGGGCACAGGGAGAGGGATCAAGAATCTTAAGCAGATTCCCCGCCAAATGCAGAGTTCACGACCCTGAGATCATGGCCTGAGCTGAAATCAGGAGTCAGATGTTTAACCCACTGAGTCACCCAGGTGCCCCAAGAATTTATTTTTAAGTGATCAATACAGCTAAGGGGGGACTAGAACTCACAACCTGGAGATCCAGAAGTCACATGTTCCAGGGACAGAGCCAGCCAGGTGTGCCTGTTGAATTTTTCTAATCCTGTTAGTGGTCTATCTCTAAGTCTCCCCCAGAATGGCATAGCCGTTGTCCTAACCACTTTCTACCTATCCAAACTACTTGTTTTTTGGCTGCAGAGTATGTGGCTGTCATACCCCACCACGATAGTCCTGGCCAGTGAGTAGCCTTGGGGTGTGTGTGCCTCTGTCCCCTTTGGCTCCCACTTATGGAAGGCTTGCCAAGTGTCAGTTGTTTGTTTCCAAATCTGGTTATTCCAGTTAGACTTATTGCAATTACAGTTAAATATTATGTAAACCTTTGAACAAGTGTGGAAAGAGAGTTGGTTTCTTTTTTTTCTTTTTTTTGAGAGTTGTGAAAACTTTTACGTTGACTGTTTTGGGAACACTGGATAAAAGTGAATTACTAAAAAATAAAACCCAAAAAACAACCCCCCCCCCTCAACCCCAGGCTGTTAAATTAGACAGGGGCCGGACATTTAAAAGACTCAGGAAAAGTCTTAAGGATTGGGTACATATGTGCATTGTTTGACAAGTGGTTCCTTCTTAAGAACCGAACTTCATTTATGCCCAAACTCCCTTTCCAACAAACACACCAAAAAAGCATAACATGGAACACTGGAATTCTCAATTGGACTATTACTAAAAATACATTTTTTAAAAAAGATTTTCTTTATTTATCTGCCAGAGAGAGACACACACAGCAAGAGAGGGAATACAAGCAGGGGGAGTGGGAGAGGGAGAAACAGACTTTTCGCCTGGCAGGGAGCCTGATGGGGGCTTGATCCCAGGACCCTGAGATTAGGACCTCAGCCAAAGGCAGAGGCTTAATGACTGAGCCACCCCAGTGCCCCTAAAAGTACATTTAGGTGTTTAGTTAGAATGTCAGAATCTGTGTAGATTTTAAGGTTTCCTGCCCTATACAGACTTGAGAGGAGCTAACCAGTTTCTGGCCCCTATCACCTCGGATTAGGACGCTTCCATTGTATTTAGACTTGATCCCAGGCATTAAAGCAGACTCCCTAGCATGCCAGTAGCCCAGGTGACATGGTTTAGAGTGGTCCTGCCGAGGTAACTTGTATTTTAGAATTAAAAACACAGTTGCGTCAGTCACTGGCTGGCGAGGGCAGAAAGATTAGTGATTTTAGTGATTTTACACCTGATATGTATGGAGTTCAGAAGCTTGTATTTTGTAATCCAGCAGCCGTAATTATTATGTCTCACTTAGGAGATACTGCTGAAGTTGTTCCCTTTCACATTCTTAAACCTACCTGTTAATGGTAAGGAGACCAAATGAATCTCCGTTTCTTAGTTTGAATCAATTTATCTGTCCATCTCCAGGAAGTAGCCTCTGATCCCCACCTGCCTCCTGCCACCACCCTCCCCCCCAAGGTCTCAGGTACACCTCCAGCTGGCCATCATTTCCCTTTTTCTGGTTCCTTTTGTGCCCCTGCCTGCCTCATGATTGCAGGCTTCCTTCGTTTCAGGAGGTGGGAGGTCTGATGACTTTGGTATCGCTGTTTGCTTTTTTGTAGACCATATGAGTGTGATTTTTCTTACCCTTTTAATCTCTTTTCAAAAAATATTTATTTTAGAGGGAGAGTAGCAGGAGAGGGAGAAGCAGACTCCCCACCGAGCAGGGAGGCTGATGCAGGGCTCGATCCCAGGACTCTGGGTTCATGACCTGAGCTGAAGGCAGACGCTTAAGGACTGAGCCACCCAGGTGCTCAGGTGCTTAAGGACCTAGGTGCACCCCTTTTAATCTTTCTTGGGACTTCAGTTAACACTTTATCTTCTGCCAGCCTCACCCCCTTTTGTTTATTTTAAAAAAATTTTAAAAAGATTTTATTTATTAGAGAGCACGCAGTCCATGCAAGAGGGAGGGGAGAGGGAGAGGGAGGAGGGAGCCTGATGTGGGGCTCGATCCCAGGACCCCAGGATTAGGACCTGAGCCAAAGACAGACAGGTGCCCCAGCCTCACACTTTTTGATAACAGGATTTTTATTCGTTGTCGATTCACAATACAGTCACTAAAAGCAGAGCTGAACCTTCTAGGCAGTGGCAGCATGGGCTGGATATCCCTTGGCTCCTGGTCAGGGAAACGTGCCTGCTTCTGGGACCTGCTCTTCCTGTCTCTGCTTGCATGTGGCTTGTGTCACTTGTCCTCTGAGGACATCTGGGATCAGAAAGGGTCTGTGTCTTACAGATGTGGCTCCTGTCCCACAGGGCGAGGGCTAGGTCCCACCTGAGCAAGCATTTGGGACGACGTCCTGGTCCTCTCGGGTGTCTGTCTGGGTTTCTTTCCACTTCCACACTGTTTTTGCAACAGATTTTGCTAATCTTGTGAGAATGCTGCCCATCTCTCCTGAGGTTCTCTTTTGAAGTTGGAAGAAATGTGCCAGAAGAGCTTGGATGGTAGAAAACACCGTAGATGGGCCACACAACACCTACTCCTAAAAGCATCTTTAAGCGAAGGCCCAGTCAGCTCGGAAGTCACCACCCACATCTGTTCCATAATGAGTTCACATCAGAAAAAGAGGTTGTCAAGTCCATTTTACAGAAGAGAAAAACCAAGGCAGAGAGACACTGGCCAGAGAGCCAAAGGCTTACCTATCTCTTTCCTACTTTTTCATTCAGATAAAAGAGAGGTAAAACGAATGATCACTGAAGTCTGGTAAAGGGGGAGAAAAGGCTATAACTGGGACTCTGGGCAGGCTCTGGAGAGGTTTTTTGCTTAAGAAAGTTGGGGAAGTTCAGGCAGTCGGTCAGCCTCCTGGAACAGGAGTGCATTGGTCTCAAGTGCATGTTTGTGTTTGTTGTTTTTTTAAACACCAGTTGGTGGAGCTCCCCCCTTATCCTCAGCTGGCCGTCTCCTTGAGTTCTCATTGGAAAAAGCGCTGAGATCCCAGGACCCCTTTGGGACTGGCTGATTTGTGCTCTGGGGTTTTATACGTGTCCCCCCGACCCTCTTGGTACATGAGACCCGGCTCGGCGCAGGGGCTGTGACAAATTGGCTGGATACTTTTTTCTTTTTGCTCTTTTATTGTTGCCCCTGACTTTGCTGTTTAGGGGGCCATGGGGCACTGGGGAAATCATTTGCTCTTGGTCCTCACCAGGGTCCAGGTCCTGTGGTAAACAAAGGCTGCCGAGATATGTTAATGAAGCAGCACGAGTAATGGAAACATTATACATAATTACTCACATATTCATAGGATGTATGAGGGGTTCGAAAGGGGAACCCTACTGGTTGAAGTTCTTGAGAGCTGTTTTTGAGGGCTGGTGCTGTGCTGCCTGAGAGGCCTAAATTGGATTTTCAGTTCTAATTTTGTAAGTCAGTCAAGCTCCACCACCCAGGAGGCGGAAGGCCAGTGTGCATTGAAATGTCATCACCAGCAGTGTTTAGTTACCAGGAATCCTAGAAGGTGAACAGAATAGCCACAGTTTTGCCCCTCCATCCTCCCAGTGCAGCTCTTCCCTCACGCCTGTTTTGTCCGGTAGAAGCAGGAGTTCTTTTCCAGCACTCTTATTTGGGGGGGTGGGGGGGTGGTGGCGAGAGGGTGTGTGTGTGTTTCTATGTCTGTTTTCCATCAGGAGGCCCTCTGGTTTGCTGTGAGTGATTCAAGAGAGTGTGGGAGACTTTTTGGTGCCCTGTTTTATTGCTCTTCTTAAAAAAATCTGGGTGGTTCTTTCTGTATTATTTCCTAAGCGCAATTTCGGTTCGGTCTTGATCTGCCGTGGTTATCTCTTGGTCCTCGTTTCTGCCAGCTGTTGAAGTGCTTGGTGCCTGTGGGGGCTGAAACAGGTGCCAGGAGGAAATGAGGAGGGATTAGGGCTGAGCATGTGTTTCTTGCATTTATTCCTTCCATAGGTTAGCAGAAAGAGGGCTGCTGCACGGATGCTCATTCTGTGAGGCAGCAGTCGGGTATAGACATGACTAAAACCTGGAGTGTTTTGTGCTTTGCGTATATGCCTTCCTACCAGGACATGGGCTTCAGTAATGTGTTCCCCAGGTTTCATTCACGGGCTCGCTGTGAATATATAGGGCACCTCTGTGGTAATGGACAGGGTTGGGAATAAGACTGAATTCTGTGGGCTGGGTTCTGTGTTAGAGCAGGTCACAGAACGTCACTGAGCTGCTTCCTGGTTCCGTGCACCTCCTGGACTGGTTGCTGGGAACGCCGGTGAGATTTTTGATGTGAAAGCACTTTGTAAATTGCATACGCCCACACAAATGGTCGAGGTATCATTACACGGTCGGAAATCACCAACCTGGACACAACCGGCCTGCCAGCCCCCTTCCTAGCTGACTCAGAAATAAATGAGTCAAATGAATTCTCTACTTTGCCTCTTAATAAACGAAATAAGCAGCTTTAGAAGGAGTTCGTTTTGATGTCCTTTCTTCCGAGCCCCACTCCTCCTTCTGTTTGTTGAAGCTCTCTGTTTCATCCCGCACTTGACTCCCAGGCACGTCCCGGTGGTGAACCCGGAGGTAGATTTGACAGTTGAGATGAGAATGGCCCCGAATCTCCGCTTAAAGATGTTTCACCCAAGATGTTTAAACCGGATCTTAGAACAGTAATCCTTGAAATTGAAAATCCGATCATGATCCTTCATTGGCTCCCTGTGGCTTTCAGGATAAATCTAAACCCAGTGTGTCCTCAGCACATCGTGAGAAGCCCTTTTTGCTCTACCCTGGGCCTATCCTGTCACCTGTTTCAGTTTAGCAGCGCTCACCCGGCCCCTGGGCCTTTGTACCTCCTGGTTCCTCAAGTGGGTTGACCGAGGAGCCCTTCTGGCCCTCCGAGGCCTTGCTGGACAGCCTGCCACCCCCATCCTCCGGCCAGGCAGCACTAAGCCCCTTTTCTCTGTCGGCCTGACTCCTTAACACTCCTTAACTCCTACCTCTGGGCACTGTTTGCCTATCTCTGACCCTGTTAACCCACCAAGAGGAGGGACCAAATTTAATGTCAGTACACAGCTGAGGAAATATTTGTTGAGGGGAAGCTTTTGGAGGATGTCTGATGTACCTCCTTGTGGGAGGGAATTGGTATGGATCTAGCAGAAAGAGATAAGCATTGAGCGACTTGCCTGAGGTCACACGTTTCATCAGTGACACAACCAGGGCACGAAATCCAGCCCCGGATAGAGCCGAAGGTTTTCCGGGATAGTGTTCTTGGGACAAGTGTTTCAGAGGTCCTGCCTCCCTCCAGGTGGATTCTCTGTTATCCATGATAACTGCAGTCACTGATTTCATTTTCTTTGAAGAAAAATCCACATGTAAGCCCCCATATCTATATGCCAATAGCATTTGTCCCATCTTTTTTTTTTTTTTTTTTTTAAAAGATTTCATTTGACAGAGACAGCGATAGAGAGGGAACACATGCAGGGGGAGTGAGAGAGGGAGAAGCAGGCTTCCTGCCTGTCAGGGCTTGATCCCAGGACTCCGGGATCATGACCTGAGCTGAAGGCAGCCGCTTAACGACTGAGCCACCCAGGCACCCCCACTTGGTCCCATTTTAAAAACAACTTTTTTGTTTTATAAGAAATCCTTCAAATTGGAGGACTGCAAATGATGAGAACCATTGCAGTTGCACACTGGCCATCCCTGCACTCGTGAAAATCTGTGTGTGCCCAGGCTCCTGAGTGATGCTCTGTTTTGTGCCTTTGCATTTGTATCTTATCTCACTGATAAAAATATAATAGTACATCATTATTTTTCATGGCTGCAGGGCACTTGGTTGATCTGTAGCAGTTTATTCAACCTGCCTATTTTTTTTTTTTTTTTTAAGATTTCATTTATTTGACAGAAACACAGCCAGAGAGGGAACACAAGCAGGGGGAGTGAGAGAGGGAGAAGCAGGCTTCCCGCCGAGCAGGGAGCCCGATGTGGGGCTCGATCCTGGGTCTCCGGAATCACTAGGCAGATGCCCAATGACTGAGCCACCCAGGCGCCCCTCACCCTGCCTATTCTTGATGACCTTTTTGGTTTGGGGCCTGTTGTGCAAAATGAGGTGCCCAGTAGGCTTCATCTGTATCTTTCCACTGAACTCCAGATCCCTCAGGGTGGAATTACTGGCTCAGAAATGCCCATTTTTCAGGGTCCTGGGATTGAGGCCTGCGTCGGGCTCTCTGCTCATTAGGGAGCCTGCTTCCTCCTCTCTCTCTGCCTGCCTCTGCCTACTTGTGCTCTCTCTCTCTGTCAAATAAATAATTAAAATCTTAAAAAAAAAAGTACCCATTTGTTGTTGTTGTTGTTTTTTGTTTCAGTAGGCTGCATGCCTACATGGAGCCCCGTGCAGGGCTTGAACTCATGACCGTGAGATCGAAACCTGAGCCGCCATCAAGAGTTGGGTGCCAGAGCCACCCAGGTGCCCCAGAAGTCCCCAGTTCAGACTGAGAACCCCGTGACCATATTGTTTTCTCAGAGAAAGGCCGCACTGATCTGCATCCCCTCGGTAGCACACATGAGGCCGGCGGGTTTGTGCATTTGACAACTTTTAAACACCGCTACAGGCCCTTGTACTGAGTAGAAAGAAGTTGGGTTTTATTTAGGTTTTTGTGTTCTTTCCTGGTCCTCTCTCAGGGCTTTCCAGCCGAACGCGATAAGATGGGTGACATCACTTTGTAAAACACAATGGTTCTAATAACACAGTGTGATGGTAGAAGGACCGTAGTCGTAAAGGGTGAACAGTATGTGTACTGGTACAATTACTTATTTCCTGTTTCTGAGATGGATTTTTTTTTTTTTTTGAGGGTTGACGTGCACCTGGGATCTCATTGTCTTCATATGTAATCTCAGGCTTGTCGGTGAGGTGTACCTTGCGTGGTGACAAAGGCCGCTTTGGGCCCTGGCGTGGCAGACCATTCAGTTACCTACGGCTGGCAGATTCTGGTTGCTTGCTGTTCTCTGGCCCCGGGTTGGGTGTTAGGGAAAAGGTCGTCCTCGTCCTCAGAAAATTTATAGTTGAATTGACAGCAGGGCTGCGAAACACTGGGAAAAGAACAGGTGGCCTTGGGTAGATCACTGGACCTGAGTCTATTGCTTCATCTGGAAGAGGGGGGAGAATTACACCTTTACTCTCAAGGTCATTTTGGAGGAGGCAGAGTCCATGGGAAGTGCTTTATTTATTTATTTTTTTATTTTTAAAAGATTTTTATTTATTTATTTGACAGAGAGAGAGAGAGATCACAAGTAGGCAGAGAGGCAGGCAGAGAGAGAGGAGGAAGCAGGCTCCCTGCTGAGCAGAGAGCCAGATGCGGGCCTTGATCCCAGGACCCTGAGATCATGACCTGAGCTGAAGGCAGAGGCTTTAACCCACTGAGCCACCCAGGCACCCTGTCATCGGGAAGTGCTTTATAAACTGTTACCTAGATTCTCTTCTAATAAGTCCACAGGTCCTTGGGCTGTCGTTCTCTGGCCTCAAGATTGAAGAGGGAACGTAGTGTTTCTTCTGGGTTATGTAGCATGTACGGGTGTCTGAGGAAGAGGGTAGAAATGAAAACAAGGGGTTGCCTGGGTGGCTCAGTCTCTTCAGTGCTTTGTTTTGGCTCAGGTCCTGGTCCCAAGGTCCTGGGATCCAGCCCCGTGTGGGGCTGTGCACTCAGGGAGTCTGCTTGAGATTCTACACCGCCGTCCCCCGCCACCCCCTCCCCCTGCCGTGTGTGCTTTCTCTCACGTACAGTAAATCTTAAAAAAAGAAAAGAAGAAGTGAAAATAATGCAGGTGCTCAGCACTTTCCTTCTCAACAAGACTTGCTTTTTCCTCCTAACTTAAGGGAAAAATGCAGCCTGCTCTCCACAGTGGACACACTTCTGGGTTTTTCAGATGCTGGAACCACCCCTTACCCCTCCTCCCCGCCACGGCATATAAGGACAAGGTGGTATGAGAGTGCTACTAAGGAGCATTACTTTCTGGTATTTAAGAGTACTTTTTGGGGGCGTCTGGGGTGGTGGCTCAGTTACGGGCTTGGGTCGTGATCCCAGGTCTTGGGATCGAGCCTCAGATTTTATTTATTTATTTGACAGAGAGACAGCAAGAGAGAGAACACAAGCAGGGGGAGTGGGAGAGGGAGAAGCAGGCTTCCCACCCGAACAGGGAGCTGGATGCCAGCCTCCATTCCGGGATTCCGGGGATCATGACCTGAGAGGAAGGCAGACACTTAACGACTGAGCCACCCAGGCGCCCCAATGAATAAAATCTTTTAAAAAAGTAAATTGAAAGAGTACTTTTGGATAAACCTCTTTTCCTTCCTTTTTAATTCTGTAGTCAAGATGTCCCTTTAGAGACGTGGTAGAACTTGAATGTTTATTGGTTTTACCCAAATTGCCCCCTTTTCCATTGTTGGGCTGCCCAGAGCATGAAAGCTCCTTGTGCTCTATTTTTGGCCGGTAATAATGTCTTGATGTTGGAGGATGAAAGAGCCAACGGGAAGGGAAGGCATTGCATAAGTAGCCGTGGCCTGGAGTCCCAGATAAATTGGTAGCACATGGGTTTCACGTGCTTTGAAGGGCTTTGGTTTTGCTGTCTTTCTGGAGTTGCATAGGCCACCACACCACAACACGTGGTCCCCTATACTTGCCACATGACTCCTTTTCATATCCATTCCGAGGGGCAGTGGCCAGGTAGGTGCCTTTGATGCCACATGATCAGTGGACTGGGTTCCTTAACAGTTCGAAAAGCCTATAACATTGGATGGAACCCTCTAAGAGCCCTTCTTGTGCCTTTATTTAGGAATGGGGCTGAAGGGATGTGGTAGTGGCAAAGGAAATGGTCTTCTTGAGCCTGATGATTTTAACTCGGTGTTAACATTCTACCAGCCCTACAGCCTATTCACTTGGACTCATAGTTGGTTGCTCTTTTTTTTGAGGCATGTGTATTTTATGCATTGATTTTTATATACCGCACCCTCATTCTAAAAAGGATTTAAGGCCATAATGAGCAGTCTTCCTGGGAGCAAATAATTTTTGCTTTGATCTGACAAAAGTTCACTTTGTAACTGCAAAAAGTGACAGCCACGTGAAGACACACGAGCAGCAAGTCCTTGTCCTTCTCTGCCCAGCAGTGTTAGGGCCGTAAGAAGTAGTTTTTTGCTTTAGCTTTAGAAACTGGAGCTAAAACTTTTAATTAAAGGCGAGTTTTGTTAAGCAATATTGGTATTGACACCCTGACAGAACTCTTTAATCTGCAAGAATTTTAAAGATGCGGGGCGCCTGGGTGGCTCAGTTGGCTAAGCGACTGCCTTCGGCTCAGGTCATGATCCCGGAGACCCAGGATCGAGTCCCACATCGGGCTCCCTGCTCGGAGGGAAGCCTGCTTCTCCCTCTCTCACTCCCCCTGCTTGTGTTCCTTCTCTAGCTGTATTTCTCTCTGTCAAATAAATAAATAAAATCTTAAAAAAAAGAATTTTAAAGATGCATGAAAGTGATCCCCAGCGGTGGTAGCATCCTTGAGTGGCAGAGATCAGGTTTCTGTTTAAATGCCAGGACGGTTTATTACTTTTCCACAGTGCAGGGGGCCAGGGAGGGTTCTGGATTTAATAATGAACTTCTTTGGTTGGGGGGCCCATAATGCTTGGGAGATGCTCGTGCATGATTCAGCATCCTGTGTCTTTAAAAATGTTTTCAGATACTCATTCTGTATCCTAATCGTCAAAACCGTTGGGATTCCAAACCACTGTGGTTTAAACTTAGTTGGAATCTGAAAGGTGGCTGAAAGAGTGAAAGGAAACCTCCTTTAAATAAGGAACACATTTGGCTTGCCCTAATTGTTCCAGAGTCTGGGCTCGGGGCATATCGGAGCCACGGGCCAAGTCTCCCGGTTGAAGAGGTTGGGGAATACTTGTTTCAACCCACTGGCCGGGTTTCCGCCCCCAGCTCCATCTAAACACCAACAATTAATCCTGCAGAAACTCTTGCTGCAGATACGGACTTGCAAAGCTTCATGTTACAACCACGTTCTTGTGTAGGTGAGAAACACACTCTTTTGTCCTTGTGCTAAATCAGAAGTCTAATGATGCCGTTCAAACGGGCTCTCTCCTGGCCTTGGTAAGCTAGAAAGCACCGGGAGGCGGGGAATGTCCGTCCGAGTTTGTGAATATCAACTTTGGAGAATATCCGAAGCTCGTAAGTGGTCTTCTTTTCTCTCTCCCAATCCTGCTCCGTGCTCCGATTCCAGCCCCAGTGCTGACATGGCCCAAAATGAACCCCGTTTTTCTCCCCAGCCTGCTTTTTCTCACTTTGCTTCTTCCATGAGACTTGCTGAAGTTGTCATGTTATTTCTTTACAGAATTTATTGGAGCAGTAGGGAAAGCCTCTCTGGGGTGTAAATAATGATGATTATAAAGAACAGTCAGTTTACCAAGGAAGGCCATTATCTTTGACTTGCAAAAGCTTTTTCGGTCCAGCGTTATTTGCTTACAGTTTAATACAAACGAAGACCTCAGTGGTACCTATTGGAAGAGGAGTCCTTTTATTCTCTTTGTATATTGCAGTCATCTCAGTAAAGCACAGAACCACCTTGCCCCCAGGTACAGGTGCTTATTCCTTGGGACAGACCTCATGTACAAGCCAGGGAAGGCCTTGGATGGTGGTTCATGGTTGCCTTTTCCCCCTGCCATCAACAGCAGATAATCCTGCCTGCTGGTGTGGAAAGATAGCTAAAGCTGATAAATAATATCTAATTTACCCCTGGAGTCCGGTCCTCTCTGCTTCCCACCCAACTTACGAATCCAAAGGTAGCTTTTTAAAAGTCATTGAAAGGATTTGTCTGACTAGGCCCTGGCATGGATTAAATGGTAGACTCCCTCGCTCTTAATTAAAGCCCACAGCGTAGCTCTGGGGATGGGGGCTGGGGGTTGGGGAATAGGAAGCCTGAAGTTGCAGGTTTTATTTTTTGGGGAGATTCAGGTTACCCTTCATTGCAGTTTTAACCACAGTGTTTTTGATAATCTGTATTCTTGGCATACATTGTTGTCCTTTGCTGCTGTATCCTTAGCAAAAGTGTCAGCCCATTTTAGCCTTGCTTTTTTTAAAACTCTCCTACATCTCCAACTTATTCCAGTTTGGCAGTGGGTCAACTATTTTTCTTTGGCGTTTCAGTTCTAGTTCAAGACGGAAGGCATTTTAAGCATCTCAGTCTTTCCCTGAGTGATTTTGGATGTGAATGTGATTTTTCCCCCCTTAACAATTCAGTGGTTTTTAGTATATTCAGAGTTGTGCAGGCATCACCATGATGGGTTTTAGAACATTTTCGTCAATGTTCCCCCCCCCCCCCGCAGAGAAACTCCATATCCATTGACAGTCACCCCACATTTCATCCCAGTTTCTGTGGTCTCAGGCAGCCACAGATCTACTTTCTGTGTGTCTGGACGTTTGTATATGTGGAGTCCTATAGTATGTGGCCTTTTGTGACTGGCTTCTTTCACTTAACATTTGCAAGGTTCACGCATGTTGTTAGCATGGACCAGTACTCAGATTCCTTTTTATGACCAAATAGTATTTCACTGTATGGGTGTACCACATTTTGCTAATCCATCCATCAGCTGATAGACATTGGGGTTGTTTTCCTCTTTTTGGCTGTACGGCTGTGCACATTTGTATACACGTGTTTATGTGTGTGCATTTGCATTTCTCTTAGAATATCTCCAGTTAGAAAAGCTGGCATATCCAACCCATGTGTGACTAGGCTTATTTCCTGTGAGTCTCTCAGCTTGTGTCCCTAGGCCACTGTGTGTCGTGTTTAGCTGAGAGCAATGCTGGGTTCCCCCTTCTGGGGCTCTGGCCTTGCCTGTGGGAACTGGGGTTCTCTTCTTGTCACTGCCTGACTGCCACTCCTCACTGTGTGTGTAGAGTTTTGCATTTTGTGAGTGCTCACGTGTTTGGTTGTAGTGGTGGGTCTTTCAGATGCACCTAGAGTGTGGAGGGTAGAGTAAGACCCTGGGTCCTCTCTGCGGGCCATGGAGAAGGACTAGGAGGTCTGTTGCCTTGCCTTACCTTTAGTTTTGACTTTCTCATGGTTATGTTAATGTTTTTTGGGCAAAACACCTTGGGCATAGAACCACTGTCTACCTGGAAATTCACGCCCACTATCTTGGCCTGCTGTGGCTAAACAAAAAAGTACTTACGGGGCTCTTCAGAGTGAACTCCTTTTAAGAAATGGGAGTTGTTTTAAGGAAGAGGGGTGGTGCCATGTTTTCGATTGATGTTATCGATTTGTATCAATTGTTTTTCCCAAGTTGGTGAGAAACTGTAGAGATGATCTGGGTCTCTTCTTTGAGTCAGGAACTTTTTTTGCTTATTTTTAAGTGTTCAGAGAAATTGGGAGGCAAGAGAAGAGAGGTGGGATGGTGTGTGTGTGGGGGGGTTCTGAAAAAGTCCTGTGGTCTGAAGGTGTTCCAGAGACATTCAAGAGGTGCAGAGTGCTTGTCCTCACTCTTGAGGCGTGGACATCTTGGTGGGATATCTGCGCCTTACCTCGAGATTCCTGGTGAAAATTGGAAGCCAGAGACCCATGTGTCTGTCAGCATTTGGAATCTTATTTATTACACGGCACTCAAGTCAGAAACCTTTCTGACTCATGATGTTAATCATGTTTTTTCACACTGGTTTTTCTGGTACACCTCACCGTCCCAGATTAACTCTTGTGCTCAGGTCATTGCTTTGCTTTCACCCAATGGGGAGCCCCAGCAAAAGGCTACATTTGGCATTTTTTCTCTGCAGTGGCCGAACAGCCAAGAATTGGACAGTTTATAAGGTAGGTGTGAGTGAGAGAGTGTGTGTGTGTGTGTGTGTGTGTGTGTGTGTATGAATATCTAAGGAGTGGAGCTACTTTTTGAATCTTTGCATTGTTTAACTGGAAATCTGTGTCCTGTTCTGCCCAGCTGTCTTTGTGTGGCGGACCTATAACCTATCCACATCCTTGTGCCATTTCAAAAGCAAATGTCACATCCCCCCTCCTAAAAATTGCTTATTAGAGCTAATTTTAAGAATTGAGTTAGAACTGCCCTCTAATGTAATGCAGAATATTTCCCAATAATGCCTAGGTTAACAATGATAGTCTTGCTGTATTGTGCAAAAAGGGCTTCTGTTCAGACCCAGCTGGGTTTCAGGCTTAATTCATTGCTCTATGGTGGGATCATCACAGCTGCTGTGGGGCCTTTACAAATGCAAAAAAGCTGTCAGTGTTTGTTTCATCAGCTGCATAAGTGATGAGGCCAAGTTGAGGAATCCATTCCAGTGTTGCAGCATGCAGGCTGCGCCATTATTGTTTACAGAATTAGTGTGTTGGAGCTTTAAAATAGTTGGCACGTCGACTGCCCTTTCGAAGCAGAAGACCAAGAACAGGACCAGTTGGTTGTCCTTGTCATGTTGGCCGAATCCAGCCCAGCCCTTGTCTTGAACAGCCACGGCTCTAGTCTGACCTTCTCTTGGGCACGGAATTTGTTGTCCCTTGAGGTCCCCACCCCAAGCTTAGGTTTGCCTTCGTTTGTTTTCAGTCCCTTATTTAGAGTAATTGCAATTGAATGTTCAAGGCTTCCTCAGCCTCCCAGCCCGGATGGGTACGGGGTTGGCAGCTGGGACTTCAGAGATCTGCGGTCACCTTCTAGATTCTGCTCTGTGACGTTTATTTTGCCAAGTGATAATGCTCTGGGAATTGCCCTCCTTTCTCCCCATGGATACAGGAGTTAAGGCTACTTTCTTGGCTGCGGAAAGACCCTCTGGACAGGTCCCTGTCCAGCCAGTTAGGGGTGCTCGCAGCCCAGGGCCTCCGGTGGATGCCGACCCCTTTCCACAGGGACCTGGTGTGGCCATGGCTGCACGCCCCGTGCCTCTTGGGCCGGGCAAGCGTGTGTCTGGCCACTGCACGTGCATACGCGACCTTTCACAGCATGGTGTTGTCATCCCAGCTTCCCCTAATGCATCTCTAGCCCCCTTCTCTGCTCATGGATCTTTCCAGAAGTCCCACTTCACGGAAGCTGGAAGGGGGAGGTGGTGGTCAGCCTGCAGAGGTTTGAAAGGCAGAGCCTGATGAATAATGGTGCTTCCTTCCTCCCAGCTGGAAGTGTCCCAGAGTGCTCTCGCATATTCATAAAAACAATGACATGAGGCTCAGGGTCTCCAAATTAAAGGTCAGTCCTGCTCAGCTTTGGACCTCGAGGCACTGTCACCTAGGCCCTCCTTAATTCCTTTATGTCTCTGCATTTTGCCCTATGAATCCCCTGGGGCGCAAGAGGACATGTGCGTCTGATGGATTCCCTTGTGGTCTGTGTGCTGATTAAGCAG
>PITA01010005.1:51381-74662 GCA_004023965.1 Spilogale gracilis
CTTCCGAAGGAAGCAAGCAGGGGTATGGTCATTATTCACCCAGTAGTGCTTGATTGCACTTGTAGGAACCTTCATGGAACCTGCTTGCTCCTCTCCTGGCCGGGGCGCGTGGTGTTATTTCCGAAAAGCATCTGGAATCTTTGCTCAAAGCCCTTCTGCTTTTAGGGGCGTCATCCCTAAAAGGCAACCTTGTGTTCTTGTTCTAGTTTGTTTTGAAAGTATGGCGTTCTTCCTCGTGGTTTTAGCGGTTTTGGTGAATACCTATCTGGGTGATGGTGTGTGTTGTGCACGCACATGTGTGTGTCCGTGTTTAATAATGCAAGTGCGTGTCGTCACCTCGTGACCCTGGGGACCTCAGTCGCTTGCCTCCTAGAAAATTCACTGCTCTGAATCAGGGTGTCGTTGGGCCACTGAATGCCTGCCCCGCCACTTATTAGCTGAGCACCCCACAAAACCATCGGGCCTCAGCTTAAAGCTGGCCCTACCATTTTCCACTGTAAAACGAGATGCCCATGCGTGCCCCCCTGAGCAAAAGGTAGGTGTTTTAGTATGTGTGCTCTCCGTGTGGCGGGCGTGCCCTTCCCCCTGTACCCCATGTGGCTCCTACAGGGTTTGGAACACTACAGACATACTGCAGTGGCCATACTGTGTGGCCAGCCAGGAGTTAAGCTGTTCTCTCTGTCTGTGGGGAGAGAGAGGGTGAGCTCACCACTCCGCTGGTAAAAAATATGTCCAGAGAGTGAACTGAGCTTCCTGGAGGGTCATTCTCCTGACCTCAGCGTCCTCCACCCATCCAAAAAAAACCAAACTCAGGCTAGCTGGTCACTAGTGGGCACCCAACATGGAGGTGAGAACCTTAACTTTTCCCACAAAGCCAGGGCTCAGAGCTGGGCTTGAGGGGAAATGCAAGGTGTCTGGATGCCAGTAGCTGGGAAAGGAGCACCGGAATCCTAGCACCCTGGCTGTGCACTGGGTGCCTCACGGGCCCCCCGGGCCCCCTGCAGGGGTGTCGCTCATGAATAGTCCTGGTAGAACGCTGGGCTTAGCCGGGTTTAGCGTGGGCTTTCCCACTGAAATGTAGACAGACTCCGAATGCCCTGGGAATGGACTGGGCTGGTTCTAGTGCCTTCCCGTTGGCTACTTTCAGCCCATGCTGTGGGGACTGTGGAAGGGTAGTCCTTTGGCTCCTCTGCCTTCGGGAGTCAGGTGTGACAGAGGGACAGGATTTCACCTTGGTTTCATGACCGAGGACTTCAGAGGCCTCTGAGCGCTCTTTGTCACAGTACCTTCATCTGGAAGGACGGGGAGGTCGCTGCGCTGTGTGCACGCTGATCCCTGGAGGGCTATGTATTTTACCTACGTTCCTGAGGGTGGTGGTGTGTTACTTGGGGGCCATCACCTGAGGGTTCCAGCTCGAGGAAAGTTGGTTCCCTGGAATGCACATTGACACACACTCCCAGGACGCTGCTGGGTCAGAGCCTCTAAGGTCTTCACCCCCGAGTTCTGGAGGGGAGAGGAGTCCTTTGTACTCTCTGGCTGCAGTGGGCATGAATGAAGCCCAGACCGCTTCCCGCTCCGTAGTGTCCGGAAACCTTCACTCCTCACTGCCTGTGCACTCCCTGGAAATGGACTGGAAAGAGGTAAGAGGTGACGGCCTCTACTTTGTTCTTGCTGGGGAAGGCCCACATACCCCATCCCTTGATACAAAAGTTGAAAGCCAAACCTCCGAACCCTCTCAGGCAGCCTGCGCCACCCGAATTAGCTTTTCCATGAGGGCAGAGCTGGATTTTCCTACCTTAAGCGCTCTCACAGCACAGCCGAAAAGCTCATCTTTGTGCTCTTACTGTTGACAGGGGTTATCTTGCTGCTGCTAATAGGATAGAATCTAAAGTAAAAAAGTTCCGTTTGCTCAAACGATTGTCATTTCCTTCTTAGGCGTCCAGCTCTAGTCTGGTTCTTCATTTAGTCCCAGGGAAACAGTTGCGCCCTTGCCGTTTAAGCTTCTTTCCATTATCCAGTTGTGGCACAATTGGCTGTTGTTTGGGGAGTGGAGGGGTGGGGAGGCCGGCCCAGGGAGCTGGGGATGAGAGAAAGGAGCTGCTAAGAGGTTCTGCCTTACATCCGACAGGACGGTGCCTTTAGATGGGGGGGGTGTGTAAAAGGGGAGGGAGCCAGGGTTGCTGAAGCATGACCGGCCTCCCTAGGCCCCTGGGACTTCACAGCAACAATAAAGGGGAGCTTTTGGCAGAATCTTTCACAGGCACACATCTTCCTGTCCTGCATCCATTCTCCCCTGCTGTTTTGTAAATCTCCCGGTTGGAAATTTTTAACAGGGGAGACTTCTTCCTGGCCGCCCTTGGCAGGTTGCTCTCCTCTCCCGCAGCTGGGAGACTCCCCTCCTCCTCTTCAGGGCATCTCTCATTTAAAAGCATTAGCGGGGCTGCAGAACAAAATAAAAACTTGAGGGTTGTTCAGAAGTGCAAGCCAAGTTTAATTAAAACTCCAGGAAGTTGGGGCCTATAACTCTTTTTGTTAAATCTCTTTAAAGAAAGGCGTGTGCCAGTGGCAGGCAAGGTGGAAAATGCCAGAGGCTGTTCCCAGCGCTAGTGGAAGGCCTCCTGGTCGTGGGTAGTACCCCAGAGCTTTGTCACCTCATGGTGGCCTCCAAATGGTTGCTGCTTGTTAGGTGGTTGCCTTCTTGGAGGAGGAGGAGGAGGAGGAGGAGGAGGAGGAGGAGGAAGAGGAAGAAAATCCTAGAAGAGCTTTCTGTCTCCTCCCAACCCAATCTGCAAATCCCATGCCAGTGCTCCCCCCAACAGTCCCTGCTCTAGCTCCTGGGCTGTGACATGTCTTCAGTAAAATGTGAAGTTTCTGACTTGACAACAGCTGTCTCCTAACATTGGCTTTTCATTATTTTTAAAATTTGTATTAAATGATTTTTTATTATTTTTATTTTTATTATTTATTTATTTTTTATTTTTTTTTAAAGATTTTATTTATTTGACAGAGAGAAACACAGCCAGAGAGGGAACACAAGCAGGGAGAGTGAGAGAGGGAAAAGCAGGCTTCCCGCCGGGCAGGGAGCCTGATGTGGGACTTGATCCCGGGTCTCCAGGACCATGACCTGAGCCGAAGGCAGTGGCCCAACCAACTGAGCCACTCAGGTGCCCCTTATTAGTATTTTTAAAGTAAGTTCTGTGCTCATCGTGGAGCTTGAACTCAGGACCTGGAGAGTAAGAGTCGGATTCTCCATGGGCTGGCTCAGCCCATGGAGAAATATATATATGGGGGAGAATATATTATTTATTTATTTGACAGAGAGAGAGATCACCAATAGGCAGAGAGGCAGGCAGGGAAAGAGGGAGAAGCAGACTCACTGCTGAGCAGGGAACCCGATGTAGGCCTTGATCCCAGGACCCTGAGATCATGACCTGAGCCAAAGGCAGAGGCTTAACCTTCTGAGCCACCCAGGCGCCCCATAATATTGGCTTTTTAAAAAAACCTTTTTGTATATTTTGAGGTCTGTCTGAGCATTTTGGGTAATGGGGCTTGTTCCTTGGTCTTGGGGATTTTCTTTACACATGTTCCCGAACAGCTACATTTGCTTTGTGGGAGAACACTCTCTGTTACCCTTCAGGGAGTATTGATGGACGTCTGAAGTGCTCTCTTCCCTTATGTAGATGAGAGCCCAGTCAGGATCCAGAAGTAAATTGTGGTCTAGCCAGACCTGGACTGTCCCCGGGAAGGACACTTAGGATTTTTCTCACAGATTGAGAAGTTCTTTTAGGATTTTTTTCCTCTTCCTCTTCCTTCCAGTAAATTTAATATTTGGTGACGCGGCCTTAAATTGAGTTTTGCCAGGAGATGGTTTAGCTTCATCTCCACTTTCCTGAGTAGTTATGTGGAAATTGTGTGTGCGTCATTTGTGTTTTTATACACGGAGTTTCTATGTAGGGAACGGAGGCTTTTCCCACTGCTTCTGTAGAACCTAGCCCTTCTTTTCTTCAGACAGAGTGGTTTACTCAGGATCATTCCTGGGTATTCGTGTGTTTGACCCTCACCATTTGTTTGAGGTACTCTGACAGTCTCCTCCTCTCATTTCATAGGGATGGGATTGAGATTTTTTTTTATAAACTTTTTTTTTTTTAACGATTTTATTATTTGACAGAGGGAAACACAGCCAGAAAGGGAACCAAGCAGTGGGGGTGAGAGAGGGAGAAGCAGGCTTCCCTCCGAGTGGGGAGCCCGATGTGGGACTCGATCCCGGGTCTCTGGGATCATGACCTGAGCCTAAGGCAGTCGCTTAACCAACTGAGCCACCCAGGCGCCCCTGGAATTGAGATTTTTAAGAAGCTTTCTGGTTTTGAGTTCTGTCCCGTCGATAGGTAATACAGCTAGAACTTGAAACCAGACCCTCTGCTCTGTGGAGACTGCGCCCTAGAGGTGTTGGGCTCTGCATTAGGGTTTTTGCTCTACCTTGAAAAAGCCGTGGGACCTTCTCTACAGTTGAGTCTCCTCTGTTGGAAAGTCAGAGGATATGATTGGAACAGTCTCTCTCCGGATTGCTGTGGTTTTTGTCTTTTAGACATTTGTGGCCTAACTTCCCTTCCCTTTATTCAGTTTTATTTCCACAAATGTGTATTATCTACTGTATGGTGTGGTCTGTCCAGTGATGTCTTTTTACTCTTGTGTTGAGGAAGGACGTGGGAAGGGCATCCAGGATTGAGACCAGACGAGGTTCGGGAGGATTTTAGGCCGGTGCGAGTCATCACACAAGGATCTTGTGAAACGGGTTCTCAGGAGATGGACCTCCCTCTCACAGCGAGGGTTTAGAAGTAGATTTGTGGGGAGTTTGTGTGGATTGTTCTCCCTTCTATCTTTTTTTAGTCATAGCAGCTTCTTACTCATTGGGGAAGTTCTCGTAAGATCTCTGCTATCAAAAAAAGTTTGAAAACTGTCATTTTAGGGATCCCACTTCATCTGAACCAGCAGGAACGGAAGACTATGTTGGGCACTCTCCCACAGTTGAAAGATGTTTAAAAGCACTGGTGGGATTGTAAACCCTAATAAACATCGCTTGAAAAAAAGCCTGTTTTTGGCCCCATGTCCTATATGCTGTCCTTTCTGAGGGCCATTCTTCAGTTTTTGTTCTGGAAGGAAGCCTGGTGGTGTTTCCTTACAGACAACTAGTTATAATGCACTGTCTGTATGGTGTTAGGCATTTCCCAAAACTCTGTCCTGTCTCATTTGGTAAACACAGAGCAGTCTCAGGGATTTCTGTGTGGAGCCCTTGATGTTTCGCTGGTTTCTATCCAGAAACTTACCTTGAAAGCTTTTATGTCATTTGAAATAGGAAAAGTTCTCTATTGGCTAGTAAGGTGCCATCGAGTGAATGTATACCTACATAAATGTACAGTATTTCCCCTGTTCTAGTCTTAACTACAGCCCTGGGAAGACGGCCAGGGTTGAGCTCCCCTCCCCGTCCTCCCAGGTGAGGTTTGGATCCTGGTGCCTGGAGGTCAGGCAGCCCTGGGTTTCAATCCTGACTCTTTGGTCATTTACTTAATCTCCTAACTCCCTCATGGAAACCGTGACACAGATGATCTATAAAACGGAGGCCCTAAGTATAGCATTCGTGTCGCTTAATTTGGAATGTCTGCCAACTTCCTGTACATTTTATTTTGATGACTACAATTTTACTTATTATTACTGCCATACTGTCACTGAGTTTTTAACCTAATGCCCCCTCCCACACCCCCCTCCCCCCCTCAGCCTCGGCCAGGAATTCTTTCAAATACATTGTCCTTAGTGTTGAAAGCCGTATCTTATTAATAGATTTTCCTCTCAGATTAAAAGGTATAATTCTAGGTTAGGAGATTATTTTTTATGTACTGTTGTCAACATACAAAACAAAACCCAGTAAGTGGCTGTCTCTGGAGAAGGAAATTGGAAGATTCAGAATGGGGGCCCACCGGATTTTTGCAGATCTTCAGGTTTTGCTTACTTCGTTTTCTGCCGTGTGTGTGGGTATTCTGCCTGGAAACGCTGCAGCTCCCTTAAATGAAGAGCAGCCGCCTGTCCTGGTCTTCCCCACCCTCAGGTGCGCTGCTGCCGTGAGCCTTTTTTAAAAAATATTCTTCATGGGGCGCCTGGGTGGCTCAGTTGGTTAAGCGACTGCCTTCGGCTCAGGTCATGATCCCGGAGACCCGGGATGGAGTCCCACATCGGGCTCCCTGCTCGGCAGGAAGCCTACTTCTCCCTCTCTCACTCCCCCTGCTTGTGTTCCCTCTCTGGCTGTGTTTCTCTGTCAAATAAATAAAATCTTTAAAAAATATATATATTCTTCATTTGCTAACATCATGGAATATCCATAGTGGGTTTTCTGCAAACACAGTGAAGAGCCAGATGATTGTCCTTCTACAGTCGTCCCTGCCAGTGTCCCCTCTGGGACATGCTCTAATTTAGAAAAGCGTGGAAATGAACTTCAGATGATGATGGTACTCTCTAAAAAACTGGTTTTGGGGTGCCTCGCTGGTTCAGTCGGTGGAGCACGCGACTGTGATCTCGGGCTTGTGTGTATGAGCCACACATTGGGTGTGGAGATTCCTTAAAAATAAAACCTTCCGAGGGGCCTGGGTGGTTTAGTCACAATTAAGTGTCCAACTCTGGATTTCAGCTCACAGCTTGATCTCGGGAGTTCACGCCCCAGTGTTGGGCTCCTCCACGCTGGGCATGGAGCCTACTTTAAATAAATATGTAAATACATACTAAGTAAATAAAATCTTAAAGGAAAAACCACAACTTTTTTTTTTTAAAGATTTTATTTATTCGACTGAGAGACAGGGCATGCAAGTAGGCAGAGCGGCAGGCAGAGGAAGAGGACGGGATCCCAGGACCCTGGGATCATGCCCTGAGCCAAAGGCAGCCACTTAACCAGCTGAGCCACCCAGGCACCCCAGCCACAATGGTTTTAAGGCTGCTTTCTGGGAGCCTGATTTTTAGATTGTGATGTATATTAGTAGGACCTGGTTTTTAGTTCTCCAAAGATCAATTCATTTAATTCTTATCAGGATACTCATTGAAGAACGTGTTTGTCTTTTCTTTCTTGCTTGCTTTCTTGCTTTCTTGCTTTCTTTCTTTCGCCTTTCTATATCTCTTTCAAACTATTTCTGGCTTGTCTTCCTTTGTTAAGAAATACTTTACTTTGCATTTTATGAGAATTTTGGGGATGTTTTTGCATGCTTTTTTAAAGAGTTGTATGAAGAAACTGGTGCATTTTTGTCTGTTAAATAGAGAATTATGTGATTCTGTTTTATTTTCATAGAAAAGCTAAAGGTTCCTGTGTAGTATTATCTAATATTTTGTTCTGAAGAAACATTGTTCTATTTGTAAAACAGGAAGTGTGTGGGGAAAAGGGCATTCAGCAGCATGCTGGGCTCTCCGATCCAAATTAATTTGCCTTCGTTCAGATAATTTAACACAGCCTAGTAACTGATGTTTCCAGAGCGGTTTATTACAGAGTACCCAGGAAGTAAGAGGGTGATTTTAGAACTTGAATTTTTGTGTGCGAAGGGGGTAATTTAGACCACAGCCAACAATTCTGTTGGCTGACTTTTGATTCTGGATTTTTCTCTCAATGTTGATCCTTGGCACTTTGGGTCTTTGTTGGGTCTAAGAAGGAGATTCTGGAGGTTTCACTCCCTCTTTGCTATTTTGTTTTTCCCCCTTTCCTCCCTACTCTGCCCTTCCCTGATTGCATCAGTGGGACCCTTAGAAAAGCTATTGGTGATGTGATGGTCTCAAGCTCCACCTGCAGTTAGAAGCTGGTCATCCTTCTGGAATGTTCTTTCTATAGGAGACTGGTATGAGTGTCTGGTCTGAAGTAGGTTTTGGTTAGGTAGGTCTTTAGTTTTGTGGTCTCTGGAGAGGGCACTGGAGTGCAGAGAGGTGCCTTCAGGCATCCCTGTGTGTGCAATAGGATTTCAATGGGTTACCTGGGTCTCTGTGACCTTGGGTCACCAGCTCCAGGCCTGAGTTGCCATAGGACGTGTGCGGACAGCAGGCAAGAGACATTGGATCTCTCTTACGAAGCATCTGGGCTCAGGAACCAAGACTGGAGAAGGAGAGGCATAGCGGAAGGGGCAGCAGAGAGGAGACTGACTTTTGGGGTCAGAGGCGAGGCAAGACAAGAACAAGCCGGGAAGCTTTGTCCTCCCCTAGAAAGAGGTTCTGTAGACGGCCTTTGGATATTCCGTGTTTCCTTTTCTTCTTAAAGGCCCTGTGCACAGCTGAATTGGAAAATTTCCTACACACACAGCTTCTTCATTAGATACTGATACCGGTTAATTCAAAATCGCTTGTAATTGGAAGCAGCTGCTGTTTCCCAGCTGACGAGGTGTTTGAATCAGATGCTTTGAATTAGCTGGACTTGGATTATTCATATTTTAATTAAAGTCCATTTTATCCCCCCCAGTCTCTTGCAGTCCCTTGCCTCTCCAATGACCAGGATTTTACAGTAATACATTTAAAATTACTTGAGCATCCCAGTAGAAAGGCATAATGTAAGTTCAAGGACTTGCAGTTGATTATGGCCTTGTATCATTAAATAGTGAATTTAGCTGCATTGCCAATTCCCCTCTGTCACCCTCTGAACCTTGCTTCTGTCGTGGGGGAAGATTTCATTCCATTTAGAAAAGTTGAGACTTTTGTCCCCTCTCCTCCTCTTGGGACACGGGCGTATTAGCCTAATTGCTTGTGTCACTGCTATCAGGGAAGGTGCTGCATGAAATGGGACAAGCAATTTTCTGGTACTTTTCGTCTAATGGGGTTTGCAAATTAAGCCATGAATAGTGGGGCTTTGGGGCAGTAGGGAAATTTTCTTAGAAGAAGATAAAGTTAGCAAGTGCAGGGGTGAGGCTGTTTAGTGCTTCTATGTAGAGACAGAACGTTCCACAAGCAGCTTGCAAGGACAAATTTTCAGGGGGAAGGAAAAAAAAGGGAGATTTCCTTGCTTCCCTGTTGCTCTTTCTGTGGTGCTAATGATGAAGAGAGGCAAAGCTGGAGGGAAGGAGATAAATGAATGTTTCCTCCCTTCCTTTCCCTGTTGAACTTGACCGAAGTTTGACTTGACAAATGTTCTAGTTAATTTAATTTTGTGTTAGTCCCTCTCCCCCCCTTGTGTCCAATTTTGGCTGACTTGCAGAAAAACCACAGCCTTGCAGACGTGCCCGTTAAAATGTGTAAGCATTCTCCGTGATCTGGGAAATTTAAAAAGGGTGTAGGAGACGTGAGCTTCATCCAAAAGGAGTTTAAAGTGTCCCCGGAGAGGGAAAGCATATAGCTGTCAGTGCATTTGGGGAATTATGTAAATCACCATCCATGTGCCCCGCAAGATTTGGCACTATCAAATTAGCACTCCAGAGAGCCCAAGGAGAAGGGATTCTAGGATTGGCCAGCTGGCTGGCTGGCTGGGGGTCAGAAGGTGACCACTGGAACAGGGAAATAGTTCTTCCAGCATAGGCCTTCCATTTGTCTGTCTTCCCAGAACTTGTCTGAGGGTCTAGAACTAATTGGCAACCCCTTGACCAGAGAACCTGTCTTTCTCCTATGCGTACTCTGCGCTGGGTCAGAGATTTGGGGGCCCCACAGAAGGAGGAAGTTGGGACTTTTCTTGGCTGGTGTACGTGGTCAGGGACTGGCACAGAGACAGAGGCCTTGGAGGAGGGACAGGCTGGAGTGAGAGAGAGACAGGGCCGTCTTCCAGGAAGGGTCCTTCTGTCTGTGATCCATGCCCCCCCGGGGTTTTCCCATGGCTCTTCAACACAGAACTGCCCTGGGAGTTTCATGGTCATAGGCTTGGCACAATTCTTTGCTTTTTGGACATCCCAGGTTTCAAGGCCACCAATAGACAAACCGTAGGTATTCACCTAAACGGAGGGGAACACCCCTGACAGAGCAAAATGTTGTTGTCATGTATTTCAGTAAAAAGTTGCAGTCCTTCACAACGGAGTCCTTGGGACAAGCACTTAGTTGTATTCTCTCCACCGTGGTAACTGCCACATTTTTTAGTGCTTTTGCCTGTTGATTAAACATCGTGTGTTTAAATCGATGAACTGTGTGTATTCTCACATCCCTTTGCCAAGGATTTATTCTTTTGTTTTTACTGATGAACAGACTTGGCTTCTGAGGAATAAAATGGCTTAAAGCGGTATGCGGGTGGGTGGGTGGGAGTTGGATTTTATTTAATTAATCAATTTATTTATTTTCCAAGCCAAATGGTATCCAGCTTTATTAAAGATACTTTTCTCTGTTGTGCTGATTTTAATAAGATGATGTTTCTGTCCCCCAGAGGTGTCTCTAGGCTTAGAGATGTTGCCCCTTCTCTCTTCTGGGGAGAGCCCGGACTGTTGCCAGCCAGTCTCTTTTTCAGATACTCCGGTGGAGAAAGGAAATAGTAGTTAAATGGGCCTCTTTAATCAGGTCCAGCGGGCCTCATTTTGCATTTTAAGGTAGCTGTTGAAAATAATAACTTAGTAAGGTAAAGATTTTTATTAAGTAAATAGCTGTTGCTGAAGCATTACATTTATTCTGTTTTCAAAAATATTTTAAGAAGAAAGACAGGAAACATTACTATATGGCTTATTATTATTATTTTTTAGGATTTTATTTATTTGGGAGAGAGAGTGAGAGAGAGCTTGAGAGGGGAGAAGGTCAGAGGGAGAAGCAGACTCCCCACGGAGCTGGGAGCCCGATGTGGGACTCAATCCTGGGTCTCCAGGATCATGACCTGAGCTGAAGGCAGTGGCTTAACCAATTGAGCCACCCAGGTGCCCCACTATATGGCTTATTAATAGATAACTGAGTTTGGGGGGGGTGGAAAACAAGAAGGAATTCCATCTAGTTAGAAAGGCTTGGGGACATTTCAGGGGAAGTTCGCAAGAACAATATGGATGAATGGGGAAAAAGCAGAGATAACTGATTTTCTGGGCAAGAGAACACACTGCTGGAACAAGCCATAAAAAAATGGAAGGAAAGGTGCCTGGGTGACTCCGTTGGTTAAGTGACTGCCTTCAGCTCAGGTCACGACCTGGAGTCCTGAGGATTGAGGATCCAGTCTTGCATGAGTCTTGCATGGGGCTCCCTGCTCAGCTGGGAGTCTGCTCTGTCTCTCACTCTCTCTCTGAAATAAAATTAAAAAAAAAAAAAAAAAAAAAAACAAGGAAAAAAAATTAACCCCAGTTAGGAGTATGAACTCAGCGAGACCTTTGTGGCTGAATGATGGTCATGAAGGTAGGCGCAGTTCTGGAGGGGAAGGGGCTGGGACCCAGCCCCTCACAGCCTCCTGTCTGCCTGAGCTGCTGCCTGGGGGAGTTGCTAGGAGGAGGAGCCGGGAGGGCAGAGGTTCCCTAGCTGTACTCTGCGGAACCCCGACGGGTAGCGCTGGTGGCCCTGGGGAGCTCCGCCATCAGCCTTGGAGCTAGCCCCACCGTGGCTGCTGACTGCCCCATTTTGTCTGGGATTTTCATTTCATGGGACTGAACCTGTGGTGGAGGAGGTGAGGGGATTGAGGGGGAGGTGAGAGGGAAGAGGGGGAGGGATTGAATATGAATGTTTCTTACCTGAAAGAGCAGGAAAGTGACAGTATAAGGAAAGAATTTTTTTTTTATTCATTTTCTTTTTTTTTTTTTTAAAGGTTTTATGGTTTTTTTTTTTTTTAAGATTTTATTTATTTGACAGAGAGAAACACAGCCAGAGAGGGAACACAGCAGGGGGAGTGAGAGAGGGAGAAGCAGGCTTCCCGCCAAGCAGGGAGCCCGATGTGGGACTCGATCCCGGGTTTCCGGGATCATGACCTGAGCCGAAGGCAGTCGCTTAACCAACTGAGCCACCCAGGCGCCCCTTAATTTTCTTTTTAAAAGAAATTATTTGACCAAGAGCACAAGCGGGAGGAGCGGCAGGCAGAGGGAGAAGCAGGATCCCTGCCAAGCAGGGACCCCCTGCATGACCTGAGCTCAAGGCATACTGAGCCACCCAGGTGGCCCTAAAGAAGGCATTTAATTAGAGGAAAAAGATTCCTTTGGTTCTCAAAACTTTTGAGTGTGGGGAATCTTACCCAGGCCCACTCCACTGAACCAAGAGATGCTGGTCCTGCCTAGCATTAGGAGAGGACACAGATGGTATTAGAACCTAGCCCTGTGGGGTGCTTTTAAGTTATTTCCTTTACAGAGTGTTGTTGCTTTCTCAGGAAAATATGTAGGATGCCCTGTGGAGGTGGGGGTGGGGGATAGGGAAGAGAGGGAGGGGTAGTGGAAGCTGTCCAGGCATTGGAACAAGTTGTAGAGCTGATGGCTGTCTGCCTTAGACGCCAGCAAAAAAACCAAACCAAAACAAAAAAACACACAAAAAAACAGTTTACATTTGAAATGGAATTCAAGAAGGAATTGCTTTGAGATTGATTTTTTTTTTTTTTGGCGAGAAAAACTGTTACGTGTGTATTGATAATGGGCATTGATGGTGGACAGTAAGCTCGTGGTCAGGAGGTTCTCGGATGTATAGGGACCCAGCATTTCAGTTGTCTGACCCTAGGAGGGCGTGTGCATTTTCAACATCAGTGAGGAGGAGCGGGAGTCTGTGGCTGAAACACTACATTCCTACTAGCAGCATCTGTGTGCCAGGAGATACACGTCTCTGATAAACTTTCATATTATCAGTTTGGTTTGTTTACGTTTTTTTAATTTTGTGCGTCTGACTTGTAATGCATAGTATGGATTCTTGTGGTGAACTTCGTGGTCCAGTGTATTTTCTGTTTTCTGTGATGTTGTGGGGTCATGGATGTGTCCAGGTATATTGCGTTTCATCTCTCCTCTTACTTATTTATAAAAGCCTTTAACACCACTTGCATTTTAACTCTGTTTCACTTCCCTTGACTCTCCCAACCCAACTGTCTTGGCCTGAAACCACCATTATTTCCCCACTTGGGTAGATTGGTGACGCTGATGAGGACCACCCTCCAATATCCTTACTGTTGGAGATTGCTGTTGTTTTTAAAGATTTTATTTATTTATTTGAGAGAGAGTGCAGAGAGAGATTGCAGAGAGAGAGAGAGGGCGCGCACGCATTGAAGAAAATGAGCAGGG
Organism: Spilogale gracilis; assembly: GCA_004023965.1. Classification (NCBI taxonomy): domain Eukaryota; kingdom Metazoa; phylum Chordata; class Mammalia; order Carnivora; family Mephitidae; genus Spilogale; species Spilogale gracilis. The sequence goes on from PITA01010005.1 coordinate 64,518, forward strand.
GGAAGGACAGAGGGAGAGGGAGAAGCAGGCTCCCCACTGACCAGGCACCTTGATCCCAGGACCCCAGGAGCTGAAGGCAGATAACTTAACTGACTGAGCCACGCAGGCACCCCAACTGTTGGAGATTGTTAAAAGAGTGTTAACTTTTCTTTTCTTTTTTTCTTTTCTTTTTTTTTTTTTAAGATTTGACAAAGAGAGAAATCACAGGCAGGCAGAAAGGCAGGCAGAGAGGAGGAAGCAGGCTCCCTGCTGAGCAGAGAGCCTGATGTGGGCCTTGATCCCAGGACCCTGAGATCATGACCTGAGCCGAAGGCAGAGGCTTAACCCTCTGAGCCACCCAGGCGCCCGAGTGTTAACTTTTCTGTTCAAACCTTCCATACCTCTCCTTGCTTATGGGATAAAATCTAAACTCTGAAGCATTACCTAAAAGCCTTTATTAGATCCAGTCTTACTTTGTCTCCTCCTGTGCGTCAGACATTCCTGTTCTTCTGTCTCTTTGTTGTCAAGGTCAAGGTCATGGTCCTTTAAGACCGTGGTCCTGTGGCCCGTTTCCTTGTTCTTTTCACTGCCGGTGAGCCTCTGCCTCCGGCTTTGAGTCTCAGCATTGGCCAGCTCTGTGTGCCTACTTACTCTGTGTTGTTGGTATCAGTAGAGAGTACCCACTGTGTGCTGGGCACTTGGCCTTGTTCTGGGAGCGCAGCAGGAACAGCGGTTCGGGGTTGTGTCGACAGGCAAAGACCTGTATGGTTCGTCTTTGGGTCTCCTGGCACTTGGCAGGCAGTCAGTAAATGTTGTTACCCTGATTTCCATATTAACCCTCGGCTCATCCAGATGAATATGATTAAGTCCCTTTCCCTGATGTTTCATATTAGGAAGAATGTCACGTGGAGTGGTTGAAGGGATGTTGTGACGTACACATACACAGGGACATTGTGGTGCGCATACAGGTGTCATATAGGGTCTGCTCTCTTCCCCCGCTCAAATCCATGGCTTCGGAAAATTTGAACCGGTGCTCTTGGTTATCCATTAAGAAAGGATAAAAGTAAACAGGCTGTTGCTCCTGTCGCGCACTTTAGTGGTAATAAAAAAAAAGTAATTTCAATGACTTTGGCTTTTTTCTGCCAAAGTAAACGTTGGCTCTCTTTCAGCTGTAGTAATGTAGCTTCTCTCAATTTGTTCAAGTTATAGTAAAGCAGGGCCAAGTTGAGAAATTAGTTTCTCGGCTTTTTCCCTTCCAATTTAGGGAAAAAAATTAGATTTTGGATACTCTTGTTCCTATAATCTTCCCAGTTCTCTTTCTGCATTAAAAAAGATGATGAGGCACTGGCTAAGCTGTCAGTGGAAGGAACAGCATGGTCTGATTCTTATGGTATTTATAGGAGGTGGTTGTTGGTGATGATCTTCAACTAGATTGTTGTACGCTGTATTGGAGGTAACCTGGTGGGTTTCTTTTGAACCGTAAGATGGTAGGTCAAGGGCCATATGACCTTTTGGTTTTTAACATGTTCTTTTTGCTTTTCTGCAATGCAAGTTCATTACTAGCCTGGCAATCCGAGCACTGTTGGGTAATGCTGGTGTGTCTGCACGCTCCAACCTAGCGCCCTTACGCCTTAGCTGGTTTTCGAAAGATGAATCTGGGGGTGTGTTAAAGAGTTTTAGGTGTGTCAGGGTTTGATTTTGGAGAGCATAAGCGAGCCAAATGTAGTGTGCCTTTGAGAAGCAGCTTCTCGTCAGCCTGCACAAAGGAGTGGGTTGGCCTGTGGGCTACAGCCCCCTTGTACAGTAAGTGACTGGTTAGGTCAGGTGACCTGCCAGGGCAAGCCCCTTTGGGTTTGCCCCAGATGATTTTCCCCTCTTCACTGGTTTTGGTTTACATGATGCCATTAAGGTACAACTCTGTGTCCAAAAGAAAACACAACTACATCGTGGCATACAGAATTCAATTTAATTTTGAATTTTGAAAAAAAAAAAATGTCAGGATCAAATTCAGAAACCTTCAGAGCAGAATATGAAATCCCTTGATATTTCCCCTATACTCTTGTTAAGTTTGCTTTCTATATGTTTACATGCATATTTATGCAGACATATGTAGTCTTTTTTTTTTTTGGTAAAGATTTTATTAGAGCGAGCTCACGAGCAGGGGGAGGAGCCAGAGGCAGAGGGAGAAGCAGACTCCCTGCTGAGCAGAGAGCCCGACCCAGGACTGCAGGGGATCATGACCTGAGCCCAAGGGAGACACTTAATTTAACCAGATGCTTAACCAACTGCGCTCACCCGCCCTCCTTCCCTCCCTCCCTCCCTCCCTCCCTTCCTTCCTTCCTTCCTTCCTCTTGTTTTATAAGAATGAAATGGTCATGTTGTCTAATTCAGCCTTCTCTCACGTAATTGTCTTGAAGATCTTTCCATGCCGCTCCTGGGACGGCTCCTGTAACTTGTCTAAGTGCGTCCTCAGGATTCTCTTTCTCGAAGAGTGCCTGCTGGCATTTAGGAGCCACTCCGCAGACATTTAGGTTGTTTCCACTGTTTTGTTTACTTAGAAACAAATTTCTTTCCTGACATCTTTCACACATGTGGGCATATTGGCATAGGATTCAGCTGGAAGTACCAAGTCCAAGGGTATGTGCTTAGTTTTTAGAGCAGAAAGAGCTTTTTCTGTCCAAAATGGTTTAACCAACTTACATCCCCACCAGCAGTGTAGGAGAGTCTTTATTTTCCTCCCTTCTTGCCAACTCTTGGTATTCTAAAGCTGCTTGAGTTTTTGCTTAACGAATAAACAGAGCTCATTACTTTTGTATAATTTGGATTTTTCTGTATTACGTATTTTTTGTTGGTCTGTTGGCCTCCCATATTTCTTTTGTTCATGACCGTGCCCAGTTGTTTAAAGATTTTATTTATTTATTTTAGAGAAGGGTGGGGAGGGGCAGAGGGAAAGGGAGAGAGAGAGAATCTGAAGCAGATTCCTTGCCCCAAGAGCATGGAGCCCGAATAGATCTCACAACCCTGAAATCATGACCTGAGACCTAATCAGGAGTTGGGCACTTCACTGACTGAGTCACCCCGGTGCTTTGACCTTTGCCCATTTTTATATTGGTCCTTTTCTTGTCAAGCTTTTTTTTTTTTTTTTTTTTTTTTTTTTTTTTTTTTTTTTTTAAGATTTTATTTATTTATTTGAAAGAGAGAAACACAGCTAGAGAAGGAACACAAGCAGGGGGAGTGAGAGAGGGAGAAGCAGGCTTCCTGCCCAGCAGGGAGCCCAATGCAGGGCTCCATCCTGGGACTCCCAGATCGTGACCCTCTTGTTGAGCTCTTTCTGTTCTGGATGTTTCTTAAATTCGTGTACAGGTGTTTTCTCCTACTCTGTTTTTTATCCTTTCATGACGTTGAAAGTGTTTTCCTCTTACAGAAAGTTTAAAATTTTTCTGTAATTTAGTTTTCCTTTATAGGTTTTGTGTCTTGCTTGGGTATGCTTTTCTGACCTCAAGAATATGGAAGTATTCTCTGAGAATTTTTTCTCTTTATTACTTCCACGTACTTAAATATCACCTCCAATTTTTCAGTCCTCTCTGTACTCCCCAACGACCACTCAAGTGGTATGAAGCCTCAGCTCTCTGGAATCTTCTGGGAATGACTTCTGCTGGCCACATGGTACAGATACCTTCAGGTTGATCCCCATCCATGTATAAAAGGCTTAAAACGTACTTTTAATTTTATTTGTTTATTTGTAAAAATACTATTTTATTTATTATTATTATTATTTTATTATTTTAAGATTTTATTTATTTGACAGAGAGAAACACAGCCAGAGAGGGAACACAGCAGGGGGAGTGAGAGAGGGAGAAGCAGGCTTCCTGCCGAGCAGGGAGCCCGATGTGGGACTCGATCCCGGGTCTCCGGGATCATGACCTGAGCCGAAGGCAGTCGCTTAACCAACTGAGCCACCCAGGCGCCCCTATTTATTTTATTTTTAAGTGGACTCCATGCCCACTGCATGGCTCAAAACCACAATGCCAAGATCACATGATTACTTACTGAGCCAGCCAGGTGCCCCCAAAATATACTTTTTAGAGTCTTAATACTCAGTTTCTATCATTGCCAACCATTATCCTGTGCTAAATGATTCATTAATTTTTCCACTGGATATGAAAACAGCTGTGGCTGGTGCATCAGAATTTCTGCATTCAAAATCTGTATATAAAAATGTGTGTAAATTGTTTTCCCCTTCCTTCCTTCCTTCCTTCCTTCGAGAGAGAGAGAATGAGCAAGAGAGCAAGTATGAGCAGGAGGGTTAAGGGGCAGAGGAAAGGAAAGAAGCAGACTCCCCTGCTGAGCAGGGAGCCCAATGCCGGGCTTAGTCCCAGGACCCTGAGATCCTGACCTGAGCCAAAGGCAGATTCTTAACCGACTAAGCCGCCCAGGCGCCCCTATTTATGAGTTTTATGGTCCTGAAAAAAGAAAAGACGAACTGGGAGGATGTGTCCCATACATGGAAGGTAGAAAAGAGACAAAAGTGCTGCTGAAGTCGGAGCTGGCCTGTGTCACTTCCAAGACCTCCTCTGAGCCCCGTGTCGGGTCTGTACTCAGAGCGAGGCTTGCTTTTGTTGGACGTATTTACCATCCATGTTTTCTTCTGAAGGGCAGAAGTGCTTTAAGAGCATTGTAGAACAGCTGTTTTAGACTTGTGTGTCCCCCCCCAACCTGGTGTCCCCAACTCGAGTTTTTCCTGATTTTATTTATTTACTTTTCTTTTTCGACACTTGCCACTTAACCATTGGCATAGTGAATGTCTCCCGAAGTCTGTTTTTGTGACGTAGTGAATCACAATATGGAAAACCAGTTCACTAGGCTATGAGTGTCAAGTCGAGCTAAAAAGTCCCTGATGATGGGTCTGGGCCTCTGTGGTAAGTAAGATGTAACTGCTTTTGGGCATGAACTCTGAAATTGCTTTTTGATGCCTCAGAGACCTTTTGTTTGTTTTCTGCTTCTCTGCCATCTTCCCTAATAAGTGAGGTTATAGGATAACTGAATTCTAGAAAAGAAGGCACTGTGCGCTGTCTTTTGTTTCCTAACCTTTTGCTTCCATAAAATTCATATTGCACCAGAACAATCTGAAAAGCCTCTGGAATCTCTTGTAAAGGAATTTTTGCAGGCATCAACATGCATTATGTATCAGACTTCTATATTAAAACCCACTTGATGAAAGCACAGCAGATTTATGCCACTTGACTCAGCAACTAGCAGCTTCCAAAGAAGAGAGCTAGGGATTATTCTTTATTGGTTATGCTAAGTTTGATGATCTGTTTTCTAAACGTGTTCCCTTCCTGGGAAGCTTCCGTGTCCCAGCTCACTTCGCTTCCTCTCCTGCTTTATCTTTGCTGTCTGCCGCTTTGTCCTTCACCCATTTTCCAGAGAGCCGGGAAAGGGATTTTGTGCCAGCCTGAAAACCCTCCCGGGTCTCCTCTTGCTCTCAGCACGAGTAAGAGTTCTGGCCGGTGCCTACTGGCTTTTGTTGACTCTTCGTCTCCCATCACCCCCCTCGACCCTCTCTCCCTCCTCCAGTCCAGAAAGTCTTCTTGAGCACTCTTCCTCCTCCCCCCTCCTCCTCCTCCTCCTAATTCTTCTAATTCTTCTTCTTCTAATTCTTCTTGTCCTCCTCCTCCTTCTTTTTCTAATTCTTGTTCTCTGCTGCAGCATCCTTTATTTATCCAGAAGGTACTTTGATATTTCGTGCTCTCTGCAACCACTGTAATGGGATATAAGAATATTTAAGATTCTTTTTGAATGTTAAACTCACAGGTACTTTCATTGATCTCTGGTTTATTACTCACATTTGTAGTTGCGGGAAGTGCTAAGTTTCAGTAAGAGGTGAACAAAAATGAAGATGTAACTGTTTGCTTATCCAGGTTCCCAGTCTTAAAGGTCCATGAATCTTCTTGAACCCCCTGGACACCTGTCCTTTCTCCTGCAGCTGTGCCCTGTGCCAGTCTTCTCTGGCTTTGGCTTCAATGTCATTTCCTCAAGGCGGCCTTTCTAGGTCAGGAGCCTGTGGTTACCTGCTGCGGGAGCATGCTGTCCTTACTTGCAGCCCTTTGAATGTGGACATTTAAGAAATGATTTGGATACCTCCCTCCCATGTTGGGGGGCTCTGGCTGTGTGAGCCTTGAGGGGTGCAGTGACTGTCCACCCATCGATACCCAGTGCCTAGTGCACATGTTAAACAGTGACCTCATCCAGGAACTAGAGGGCACCCTAAGGAGGGGAAAAACCACGTGAGAAGAACTCAGGAAGTGTAACAATGCCAGGCAGTGTCTTCAGGGACCGTGAGCAAGGCACGTGGGTGGGTGAGGTGAGAGATAAGTAGAACTTAGCCAGGAAGGAATGTAGGTGTGTTTTTTCTTTGTCTCAGTCCCTTCCAGCGGGATGTAAGGCCCACACATCCGTATGTACAAATTTTCATAAAAACACACTTGTATGCCTGTGTGGTTGTACATGTAACGTGAGGTTACATGTACGTGTTACCTAGGAGGTGCTCGGTCGTGTCTGGTAAATGTCTGATTGTGCAGCTTATCTGGGCTGTAGCTTGGCTCATTTCCAAAAATGAGGGGCCTTCCTTGCAAGGTCCTGTCTAGATTCTCCCTAAGTTTATTATCTCCCTTAGACCTTAGGGCCGTAAGTAGGCCCTGTTGGGTTCTAAAGGTGAATCATTTGTATTTTGCCTTGTGCAGGGGAGAGGAAGGGGGGAATGGGTCCCGAAGCCTCCAGTGTAGAGGGGAGGAGACCGTAGGCACAGCCTGGGGCTCCAGGCTTCTGATCTTACTACTAGGTTACCTGGCCTTATTACTGAGCCCTGCCTGAAGCCTTTATACCAGTTGATAGTGGGCCTCCCATTGGGCCTTGGCCTTGGACACAGAGCCTGGCTTGAGGGTTCCAAGTCCTGGAGGGAGGAAAGAGGCCCGGAACCCTGCTGACTGGGGTTGGTGAAAGTCAGTTAACAATTCAGGTAGTGCTTGAGCTGGGCCTTTAAGAAGTGATTGTGATTTCCTCCTGCAGCAGGCTGAGTGTGTGGGGGAGGCTTCGGGTGAACCAGGAGAGTAGTAAGGAGGAGCATGTTTGTGCATGGGGTCTTTAGGAAGCGAAATCTTGTGTGCTTCTGGGGAGGTGAATGGTCTAGAATAGTTTAAAAAGAAGTTTTAATGCCAGTCCCGTCCCCCCTCCCCCCCTTACCTATTTTATTTTAAAAGTTTCATTTATTTAAGTAATCTTTACACCCAGTGTGGGGCTTGAACTCACATGCTCTTCTGACTGAGCCAGCCGGGCGCCCCTCTCTCACGTATTTTACAAACATCACTTAATCGAGACAGGAAACTGAATGTACCTGCCTTAGTTGCTGGCGGGGTGGTGGGGGTGGGGGGCGGGGAACGACCCCAGATAAATCTGCAAGCCAGTGAGCCACTCATCTTCATGGAAAGAGAGAGGGAAAAGATTCTTAATCTTTTAAAATAATGTTAATTTTTATTTTAATCAATAAAAATCAATAGTTTTGCTTGTAGCCACATCAGCAAACATTTGTCAGTGTATAATTTACATACAAACACCAGTTCCAAGTATATCGTTCCTTGAGTTTCGATAGTCGTATATCCCTTCATGTAACTCTCGCGGAATGTCTTCATCGCTCTGGATCCTCTTCCAGCCGTCGGCTTGATTTCTGTCACTCCAGGTAAGCATTGCCTGGTCGTCACAGCTTGATCCTTGCAGATTTGTCTGTGTTGCATTCATCAGCAGCTCCTTCCTTCTTTGTTGCTGAATAATTTTGCGTCGTGTGGACACAACCCATTTGGTGTACTTGCTTGCTGATGGGCTTTCGGGTTGTTTCTTATTTCTGGCTGTTAGTCGCTGTGCACATTTTGAGTTCGAGGCTGTGTGTAGTCATAGGTTTTCATTTCTCAGGGTTAAATCCTGAGGCGTGTCATTGGGTCACAGAGCAAGTGTGTCTCACTTGGATGAACCCGTCGCCCAGTTTTGTAAAGAGCTCGCACCGTCTTGCACCCATGAACATTCTAGCTGCTCTGCTCCGCATCCCTGTCAGCTTGGATATTGCCCATTTTTTTTTAAATATTTTGTTTATTTATTTGACAGAGAGAAACACAGCGGAGAGAGGGAACACAAGCAGGGGGAGTGAGAGAGGGAGAAGCAGGCTTCCCGCCGAGCAGGGAGCCGGACGTGAGGCTCGATCCTGGGTCTCCCGGATCATGACCTGATCCTGAGCCGAAGGCAGTCGCTTAACCAACTGAGCCACTCAGGTGCCCCGGATATTGCCCATCTTAAGCACTTTCCTGAAAGGGCTAGTAGCCTTAGAATCTGGCCAGGGTGAAGGTCCTGGGATGAACAGTTGGTTTTCAAAGAGGCTAAAAAGGGTTTGAAAAATTCACTTTAGACTGAGCTTGTAGAGTTACGGAGTGACGTCTTGGTGAAAGTGCCTTCTCCTGGGTTGGAAGTGCGCCTTTATTCACCTTCTTGAAGTTTTGACTCTCACCCCAAAAAACAAACAAACAAAAAACCCAAAAACCCTCGCTTTTCACATGTGGTGTGTCTTTCTATTGAGTGAAGCAGAGGAGCTGTTAGGCACGCAGTCTGCCGTTTTCTCCTCCAGTTCTAAGTGACTTAAATGATCTGGTTTCTCAGTCTGCATCAGACTTGAAGTAACAATGAAGTCAAGAAGGGGGAATTTCTTGGACCAAAGGAGCAGGGGAGCACTGACCCTCCAGAGGAGCTACATAGCAGAGCCCGTGACACCCAAAATCACATTGATGTGTAGTAGTGTACTGAGTAGGCAACTGAACCTCCCAGCTCAGGTAGGACACTGCTTTCCTGCATAATTCACACATGCATATTTTAAAGCAGTGGGTTTTTTCCTCAAGTAGTAACAGAGAAACCACAGAAAAAAACAGAAAAGAAGTGATCCCTGTCTCTAAGACCCCACACAACCCCTGTAAACATTTTTTTTTCTTTTTACAGCCCTTCTGGCCCTCCATGAAAATATTTTTGTAATACTGTATGAGAATTTTGTTTTCCTGTTTTTTTCCACTAGGCATTATCATAAGCATTTCTAACCTATTTTCCATAATAACAATTTTTTTTCTACCCCACTTCATTGCCAACTCTGCCTTTTCTGAAATAACACCTTCACTTTAGATTTTCGTAATGAATGAATCATATTAGGTCTTCCCTCGGTTTCCCAGTCCTACGCGATACACCACTTTTTTTTATTCTTTCTTTTTCCATATAACAATTTTAATGAATGTACAACCCAGGTTTTTTTTTTGAACCATCCCACAATATTTAAAAATTTTAAATTGTTTTGAATTTTGGTGGCGCTATCCAAGTACCACCATCTTTCGTATATTAAGCTTTTTGTTTCCTTTAGGGTAGATTACCAAATACAGAATGCCTAGGTCAGTGGTAGTGGGCATCTTAAAGCCTCTTGTACGTAATGATTCACCAGAAATATAATACTGCTGCTCCCCCCAAAAAGCTGAGCGAGGGTGCTTGGATCACTATGGCCCCCTAGAGCCCACTGGAATGTTTAAATATTGAAACTGTGAAATCCAGAGTCACCTGAAAGCTTAAGTTGTTGTGTTTTCTTAATTCAAGGTAGGACACCATTCTAGAAAGATCTGCACGTATATAGTTGGCCAGAATGCACTCAGGACTGTCATTTGCCTTCAAGCTTTGAGAACCGTTTGCCTTTTGAAAGCTGCGTGTCCCTAAAATAATCGAAGAAACAGACCAATTAAAGGGCGATTACTCAGCCAGCTGTAGGCTTGTCCAGATGCCCTGGGTATTGAAGGGCCTCACGGAGAGGAGGTACCTTTCTTTGCGGGGGGACCTGATTGCTTGTTGATGCCCTTGAACCGCTCCCTAGTTTACTTCACTAGGGGTTCCCTGAACTCTGCAAAGGACTGAAGCGTGATTAACCTTTGTGGTTGGTGATTTGTGTTTGGATTTAGGTCTCCTTTCATTTTTCTCCCGCCTACCACTGATCTTGAGAAATGGCAAGCCTCTGAGGCATTATGAATTCATGGTGGTAAGGGCATTGGGTCACTTTCAAGGGCAACAAGTCCCCTTTGCCTTTTCTTCTTCTTCTTCTT
>PITA01010006.1:0-74274 GCA_004023965.1 Spilogale gracilis
TTTATTTTTTTTTTAAAGATTTTATTTATTTGACAGTGAGAAACACAGCGAGAGAGGGAACACAAGCAAGGGGAGTGAGAGAGGGAGAAGCAGGCTTCCCGCCGAGCAGGGAGCCCGATGTGGGACTCGATCCCGGGTCTCCGGGATCATGACCTGAGCCGAAGGCAGTCGCTTAGCCAACTGAGCCACCAGGCGTCCCAGGAAATCTTTATTTTAAAATGAAATGTTAGAAATTTAGTCTGACATCGGATATCACAGACTGATTATCCAAAGCATCCATGTAGTTTTGTGGAAGGAAGGAAGGAGAAAAGCATGAATAAAACTTTGAATACAGATCTCAAGGCAAGAGGAGGCCTAGGAGGTGGTTTTAGTGTTTTGGCTCTAATTGCGTGTGGAGTGAGGTCTTTACACATGCCCTGGTAGATTGGAGTGGGTGGGAGTATGTTACCTGAGAGCTTTATTTGCTGATGTTGTGGTTATAGAAATACAAAAGCGATCATGGCTAACAGCCTCTCTTCTGAGGGGTAGGAAGTAAATACATTTACTGTAATCAAAATTCAGGTGTACTTTAACCACAGCGCCACCTCTGGGCCGTCTCTATTTCTGCATTCTTTGCTTTTGGCAGTTCTCTTTCCTTGGAGTCGCCAGGCCTGTTGTCTGAAAAGGGCCGGCTTAAATGAGGTACCAATATCAATCCTTTATTTCCATTGATGCTAAACTCACAGAAACTGTGTAAACACACACAAGTTCATTATGGATAAGGGAAATCTGTGTTCAGGCATTTCTTAAACAAATATAAACCAATGCTCAAAGTCATAATTCTGGTATAGAGTAAAATTGACTAAATACAAAGTAATGATGGTATGTCATGCCCAACAGTTCAAGAAAACTCTGCTGACATCATGCATTCCTCATTTAGCCTACTCACCTACAGCAAAAAATAAGACTACAGTGTTTTGGAAATGAAAGAGAAACTCAAATTATTTCTTTCCTGAATCCTAATTAAATACAGCAACCATACTGACCCTAGATCAAGCCCTCATTCCCCAGACTCACCCCAAAATGATTTGTCCATGCCTTCCCTTCTTCTCATTTAAATCCTGCAGCCATAATTATCTTTGCCTTCTCCAAGTGACAGTTCTCTAAGAATCTCCCACAGACATCCAGAAGTTCCACACAGACCCACGTTCAGCCTTCGGTACCTAGAGAAGAGTCAGATTATTTGATGCTGAGATGTCAACCTCCCTAACAAAGTGCCCCCCCCCACCGATGTTTCTCAAGAAAAAATATTTTCACCTTTTAAAGGCAATGCAAAACTATGTTTGAAGGCAGCCTTTTTAGGAAGATTCTTTTTTTTTTTTAATCTGCCTATCTTTATTGTCCCTATAGCAGATATCCCTTGAAATCAAAAGGTTCTGCGAAGGTGAATCTAAAAAGCTTGAGTCTAGGACAATTCCCAAGTGTAAAAGGTGTGAAAAGAAGAAAAGAGAACAGTAGCTACTGACAGATGTAACCGGAATGTCCAAGGAGGAGGAATGGCAGTTAGGTCCCTGCCAGTGTTTTTTTGTGGTGGTATTGACTCGGAGGCACTGCACAGTAAGTAGAAGCAGAGTGACCACTGTCACCTTTAAGCACAAAGGTTTATGGAGAACTCACCTTATCTGAAAGACTACATTTCAAAAACTGTAGCTTGGCTTTAAATACTGGTAATAATACTTCAAATTTACTGACTGCCTTTTATTCATAGTTCTCAAAATTTCTTATCATATTTCACTAGATGTTTCACATGATAGATTAAGTGGTAGTTGCTGTCTTAGAAGATTTTCTTTCTCTCTTTCTTTCTTTCTTTCTTTCTTTCTTTCTTTCTTTCTTTCTTCCTTCCTTTCTTTCTTTCTTTCCTTCTGGCAATCCCAATGTCTACATTTGGTAAATCTCCCACCAAATTATGGTAATCAGCACTTTGAAAATTCTATCCTAACCTGTTTTTTGGTAGAGTAATGTCAAAGCATAGTGAAGAAGTTGATTTGATCACAATAAAATAATTAAAAGATCACAAGGAAAATGAAACAGCATTGATATTGCTGTGATTAGAAATATAATTTAAGATGTAGATTTTGCTTTTAATTATTCTACTTGATTAGGACATTTGAAACTCCTGGAGATGATGGGAAAGGTGAAAGAAGATGATGGGAAAGAAGAAAATAACATCTGTGATACATGATTTTGCCTGATACAGCAGGGCCACATTTATTAGAGTGGCAAGATATTACTCACGTTCTTCATATATGTTTATTAGGGTAGGAACAGGACCTTGAGAATCCCCCAAATCTGCCCAGAACTACAGCAAATCTTGATATATGAATTTATTCCATAAGTGACGATATCAAGAAAAATTATTTGGCCACTCACACAGCCAACTTCTAGGACTGCATTCTGTCAGCAATACTCAAACACAAGTGATATTTTGCATATATCATTGCTGATAAATTATCGGACTATATTTGTGAGTATATTATATGTTCTTTAGGGTCTTGTGAATGGCCTAGCGGGCAATGCTTATTAAAGTCAAATGAAATCTTATCACAGGTAAATTTAATTTTGTAATACTTACAACAGAAAGTATGTAGACGACTGGGCCATTTGTATGTATGTGGGGGGTGGTTATTAGTAAAACTATATGTTAAAATTATAAATCCAGTAGAAAAATAGCAATTTCATTCAACATTAATTACTGTTCCTCCCCAAGATGGTGGAAATGAGCATTTATTGATAAAGAAACTAAGGCATTAAAACATAATTCATTCCCCTTTATGTTCCCACTAACTGTTCTTGGTAAAAGAAAGGCTAATAATTCAGAAGTTTCAAGTGCCCCAAACCACAGCTCCTTTAGTTAGTGTCACTTTTAATTACAGTATTGATATAATTAAGCTTTTTTTCTCTATGTGGATTTGTAATAAAATATAATATTTTAAAGTATAATACCAGTCTCTGTTTGCTCACAAAATGTTGATGAAAACATGATAATGTTTATTCATCTAATTGTAATGAATGACCCTGGTGGAATTAGGCGAGTTCAATCCATAGCTGTCCATAGACTTGAAAAACACATATTTCTACTCTACACAGTGCCATAAATTTTTTAGTATAAAAAGAACAACCAATATGGATTTTTTTAAAATAATAAAATTGGATAACTCAATTGACTAAAATGTGTTCCCTCCACGCAGAGGTACACATTATAACGTCATCATTTATATTTCTCAACATAAATCAAATTTCATAATAAAATTGTTTTTGATGAATCACCACTTCTTTTCTGGATTCAAAACATTCTGACAGAGAAAACGAATTTGTCGATTTCTCTGTCTGATAAGAAATCACTGAAGATATATTTAAGACCTTTAGTCTAAGATGCTAATTTTTAGAGAAACGTTTCCTTTAAAAGGGAAATAGTCAAACGAAGTCATTTTAAAATTTGGGAAAACAACTCAAGAATAAAATAGACTTTCTTTCCAGCATTTTCTCAGAGCCATCTGTTGTGCTCTCTGACAATAAGGGCAAGAGAAGTCATTACAGAACAATACTCTGGAAACAATTTGCTTCAAAGAAAGAATGAAAACTTAAACAACGCTACCTTTCTACATATTTGTTCTAATTAGAGGGTTAAAACATCCAAGCATTGTACCCAGATGCCTCTCTCTGTCCTGTTTTTATTGCTTTTCTCCACTGAGATAACATTTAACACTGCATTGAAATTCCTACTTACTGCTGTGTCCAGTAGTAAATCCTGGCACATTATTAGAATATCTGCCTGTTATCAGCTCAGTCAGGGAATGAATTATTGACTATAATTCATTGCTGGGAAGACTACGTATGACACTCCAGTGAAGTTTTGATAATTTCTAGAAGTCATGGCAATTTATGGAAGGGGGTTTTGATTGATCTCCCACCACCTATTTTGCACCTATCAGTAAATAGGACACATATTGATGGCCTACTTGAACTACATTAACAATACAGGAAATTCACGGTTTAAGCATTTCTCTCTTTTTTTCCAGTACAATTTCTATTAAGACAGTAACTCAGTTTCTATTAATTTCCTTACGTGTGGGTTACCCATGGGAGTGGGGAATCACAGATTTAGACAAGTGAATGCATAACATTACCATTCTAATAATTATTTGGATCTTTTCCTCATTTGTAGTTGTATCCAAACTTTGCCTTTTGGAAAGGAGGCCCTGAGACCATTGGCACAGAGGAGGAACAAAATGGATACTGTGAGATTTTTAAAGAATGTCTTCAAGTGTGAGGATACAGGTGAGAGAATGAATAAAGGGGAATTTTTAAAATAAATAGAGAGTAGGCAAGTTACTTATTCTTTGAAAAAATATCTGTAATATATTTGATATAATACTTACAGATACCATTTAATAGGATACAATGGTCACTTTAAAGTCCATTTGTCATAACGTTAAGTAATAATCACTAACAATCACAGCTTTCTTTTAATTTAGGTTTATTCTCTTCCTCTTTCATTTTTGCTGCATTCTCCAAATTCAATTATTTCTCAGAATAAACTCTACTAGACAAATGGTTCCTTGATTTCTTTACTGAGTTTTCATCATTGTGATTTCATTATTATTTTATACACTACAACAATTGCTTCCTGGAAAAATAACCAGTATTTTCAAGTCCTCAATATATACGGTACAACAGAGCAAGCAATATAAATAATAATTCTAAGTTTAATGGTTATTTCCTAGATGACATTTAAAGCATGTCTAGATTTCTAGAAATTTTAACTTATACCCAAATTGTATTAGTAATCTGATACAAAAATAATGGTGTCTCACTTGCCAGTGCTATCAAGATTGGGGGCGGGTAATTTGACTGAATATTTGGCTTAAAGAAAATAATTCTTTCTTCATTTTATCTTAATTTAGTAGCTTCTAGCAGTCATCTAAACAATCTGAAAATTAAAAGATAATGTTAATGGGAGAGACTGTTGTCATAGGATAATGGTTTCCTGCTGCTAGATTAATGCAGTGGCAATAATACTGGAGCATTTATTGAAAATAAAGGGGAAGACAAAGCCAGGAGATTTATTTTTAAAGCAGGTGTCATGGATCCTGTGACACTGTTGTCTTATAATTACTTGGTTTCCATTTTGCCAAATGGCTGATGGAGATGATCCCTTTGACATTGGCTGGTATCGTCATGACTGGAGAGTGCATCCTTTCTAACTGGAGGAACAGATTTGTTGTGCTTCTTCCAGTCAGAAGGCACCTTCTGTGCCATTTAAAGAAACAAACACCAAAATGCACAGATAAATATGTCCTTTATCCAAAAAAAAGGCAAGCGTCTACCTAACACTATGATCAATCATCTAGAAACGTTCATAAGCCCCCCACAAAATTGATAATCCCAAGTACATCGCTCTCCTGCAAGCCCCAGGAATGTCCTACGGAATAAAAGCTATGTGTACGGATTTTAGCCCCTGGGGTCAACTGTCCCAGACTTAACCTTCTTTGAATGCACATGATAATCTTGGACCAACTAATAGACTTCTCCAAGTGGAATCCTCACAGGAATGCTCTGGTAGTCATCCCTTCTCCTTGAGTGTGGGTGAGTCTGACTTAATCAGTTGAGTCCTTTTAAGAGAAGGTCTAGAAGTCAGAGATGGAAAAAGTCAGACAGATTCAGAGCTGCAGAAGATGACCTCCCACTGGACTGGAAGGAGCGAAATGCTGTATGTGAGGGAACATGGCAAGAACGGGAGGGTAACCTCTATATGCTGAGAGCAGTCCCTGATGAAGAGCTAGCAAGGAGCTAGATTAGATATCTTAGACCTACAGCTGTGAGGACATGTGTCCTTCCAATAACCAGGGCGCTCAGAAGAGGTCCTTGAGCCTCAGAGGAAATGGCTGTCCTGGCCAACACCTTGCTTTCAGCCTGGCGAGACCCTGAACTGAGAACCCAGCTATGCCATACCCAAGGTTCCAGCCCATAGACACTCTGCGATAATAAACGGGTATCGTTTAAAGCCATTTATAGCCATTTGTTTTGCAGCAATAGAAAATCAGTGACAACGCTGTGAGGAAAACGCCAGAGAAGATATTTTGTTGCCACCTCTTTCCCTCTACCATGACTTACTCTTTTTGCTCCTTCTTGTCCAATTCCCCACCTCCACGCCTAGCAGAGCCTGGAGCAAAAAGCTGAATAGCCCCACTCTGCTAGGCTGTGTATAAATTATTGTATGTTACATGGTGGTGCCAGCACTAAAGAAAAACGAAGCAGGGTGAGAAGGATAGGGAGCAGTGGGGTCTGGCTGGAATGGGTCTAGGGATGATTACGCTTTTATGTTGGTGAAACAGGGAAGGTCTCAATGATAACATTTGTGTCAAGACCCAGAGGAAGTAAGGGAGCTAGGCATCTGAGGGAAAAGGAGTTCCAAGTAGAGCATCTGCAGTGCAAATGCCCTGAGGAGATATGCTGTGTGCAGTTGAGAAGCTGGAGGGAGGCGGGGTGGCCTGGCTGTAGGAGAGGAGATCAAAGTTCAGACGGGGGCAGGTGGGAGACTTGGCCTTTTCCCATGGATTGACAAGGGATGCCGCGTGCGGGTTCTGGCAGAAAAGAGATCACATCTGATTTACATTTTAGAAAACTTCCTCTGGCTTTGGTGTTGAGAACAAACTCCAGAGCAGGCCCAAGGGATGAGACCACCAGATAGGAGGTTCTTGTAGTAATCAAGTGAGGGACGCTGGCAGCTCAAAGCACGGTGCTAGCACACAAAAGGTGAGAAAGGACCGGATTTTAGGTATATTTTGAGTATCCATGGCAGATAGAACCATGGTTTCTATTTCAAAATTTCTGTTGATCAGTGCACGTGGCTTTGACAGGTTTTGGGGGGCTTTCATGTGTCACAACAGCTGTAAGGTCCCTTCTGCACCCCCCACACACACATCATGTTCCACCTACGTAGGATTCCCCTTCCCACATGCTGGGTTTATGTGAGAGATAGCTACGATAGTGTTTTTCACTTGGCTCTTCCCATTTTAACTCAGGAGAAATAACAAATACTGAACCCCTCTGTGTGTGCCAGCACTGGGCTAGGTTCTTCCCATCCAGCAAATCATTTAATCTTATTAACAGCCTGATACACTAGGTCTCATTGCCTCCATTTTAAAATTGAGGAAACTCAAGGCACCTGGGTGAGTGTCTCAGTTATGCATCGTTTTCCCAGGGTCCTGGGATCAAGCCCCACATGGCACTTCCTGCTCAGCTTCTCCCTCTGCCTCTGCCCCTCACCCTACTCATGCTCTCTGTCTTTCTCTCTCTCTAATAAATAAATACAATCTTTAAAAGTAATAAAAATAAAATAAAATTGAAGAAACTCAAATCATAATAGTTAAGTGATTTTTCAAGATCAGTGTCAAAGCTGTGGTTCAAAACTTGGAATTCTGCAAAGCTTTACATGACCTTACACAAGTCAAATCTTCCATGGTCTACTCCCATCTGCTTAACAAATCAGTATATGGGTTTTGTTTAATAGATTTGTGCAACTTTAGTTTCTAAAGCCATGATGCTGTCTCCACCATCAATGATTTTGTTCCCCAGTGGTCATTTGGCAATGTCTTCGAGACAACGTCACAATGAGGGGAAAGTTAAGTGGGTGGAGCCACGGTTACTACTAAACCTCATTCAAGGCGCAGGAAAGTCCCCTAGAACAAAGAGTTATTCTACCCAAAATGTCAATGGCGCTGAGCTTGAAAAACCCTATTCTAAACCATGATGAGATGACTGGGCTGTCATAGTAGTAGTAACATCAGTTGTGAATTTTTATGAATAAACTTTTAAGTTTTTTGTTTTTTGTTTTTTGTGTGGTTTTTTGGTGAAAAAGGTGATTTTATCAAAGCGTGGGGACAGGATCCGTGGGCAAAAAGAGCTGTTGCCTTCATTAAGATGTTTAAAAATAAGAAAGTTTTCGTAGTCAAAACAATTTCAGTATGTTGGCTGGGGTAAAATTCATAGTGGTCCAAGGAAAATTTACTCAGTATGTTCTATAGCACAGTGCTCAGTGCACATTAAGTTTTCAAACTTATATAAAAAAGAAAATGTTAGAAACCTGGAGTAGAAAGTTTAGAGGCTCCAAAGTACAAAAGCTAAACTGCAAAAATTAAACTTAATAAATGTCCAAGTAAATGTCTATAAGGGTAACTGATTAACTTGGTACTTGCAATATAATTCAGTTCGCACATGGGCACACTGCAACTGTATTTTTTGTGGAATGTTTTTTTATATGATTTTGCTGAATACACCAAAAGCAAGATTTTTCTAGGCTCTGTAGAAGTCTGATCATAGCTCTGCAGTCATCATTTGAGAGAATGACATCAGGAAACAGGACAAGACTTATCTGAATGAAGTAAGGTGCTAAGTCACACCAAGATTGGAACACACACACACACACACACACACACACACACACTTCAGGCAGCAGACACAGAAAATGCAAAGGCTATGGAGTGGGACTAAGCTTGGCATGCTGGATGTAAGCTGGTGTTGTTAGAATAGGAGACAGATATAATTGGGACAGAATATGGAACCATGATGCTAGAGAGACAGAGCCATTAGATTTTAATGTGAACACACTCTCCATAGCTATTGGAGAGTATTAAGCCATGATATCTTAATCAAATTTATTTTATTTTTAAAAAAATTAGCTGGCCCTTTGGGAAGAATTGATATAAGGAATGTGTGGCAAAAATTGCTACAAACATACCCCAGGATCTGTTCCCTCCTTCCTCTTAGAAACAGACTCCCAATTGAAGCTGTGTGTATTGCCACTTGGAACAAAAGACTGCATTTCCCAAACTTCCTTTGCAGCTTCATGAAGCATGTACGGACTGAGCTGTGGCCAATACATAATATGTAAGGGGAAGTGTAAATAAGACTCCCAGGAAAGTACTTAAAGAGAGCTGATTCAGGTGGGAAGGACCCATTCTTTAACGTCCAGATGTCCTCCTTCCTTGGACTTGAACTGTGGACCAAACGGTTAAAGTTTCACCCAGAGATGACTTTGAGGAATGAAAATGGTGTACCAGGATGAAACCTCGTAGTGAGTTTACAGAGTGGGAAGATAGAGACTCTGGTACAAGGTGGGTCCCTGGTGACACTATAAGCTGCCAGGACAGTGCTGCTGGAGCAGTTACTTCCAAACTCATGTGAAAAACATCTGAAGTCATCTTCTTTAGAGCATTATTAATTTTTTAAACATAGAGTTGGAATCAATTCCAACCAAAACAAGAGGCAAAAATGTAAGTGAAAGAATAGTAAAGAGATTATTGCTGTGAAAGACAAAAAGTAGTGAAAGACAAAAAGAAAGCATGAATGGTTTGAAGTGGAAGATTCCAGATATACTTTGGAGATAGTGTGAAGAATATACATACCAATTGAAAGATTATGTCAGGGGCTGAGAGAGAAAATCTAATCAAGGCTGTTCTCAATTTTTTTTTTTTTTTGGCATGATCTAGAATGGTAGTTGTCCTTTCCTGAAGTGGAGAAGACTGAAAAGGAAGCAAGGTTATGGAGCATAAATCAAGATTCTCTTTTAAATCAAAACATAGTAAAGTTGAGATCCCCATTTAACATCCATGTGGTAAAGTTGAGAAGTCAGTTAGATATAATTAGATATGTAAGTCTTAAGCTCGTGGAAGAAGTCTGAGCTGCAGAAATTAAAGCATAAGTTCTCAATATATGGAAGGTATTAAAACCATGAATAAAACCATATAGAGTAAGTTTCAATAGAAAAAGGGCCAATGACTGAGCCCCAACTATAGAGATCATGAAGAGGAAGAGCCAGCCTAGGATCTATAAAGAAAAAGACAATAAAGTGTTAGGAAAACCAGAGGCCATGTGAAGAAAATGTTCGAAAAGAGAAAACTCATCAAATCTTTAAATGCAGCTGAAAGGCTAAGATGATGACTGAAAATAGATCATTGATTTGGTAAGATGGTTTGATTAGAAAGAGAAATGCCCAGTGAACTTCATTTCCCCTTACATCTCATTCACTAAAATGAGGTCATACTCTCAGCCGTGAACTAATAATGATGAAATCCCTGGGCTTTGGGAAATACGTTCCCTAGAATCAGTGGATCCCTGCCTTTAAAAAAAAAAAAATGGGAACTGCTAAGTAGAAAAGTGGGGATGGAGGCACTTAGGTGGCCTAGTCGGTTAAGTGTCCAACTTTTGATTTGGGCTCAGGGTTGAGTTTAAGCCCTGCCTCGGTCTCCACGATGGGCATGGAGCCTGCTTAAGATTCTTGCTCTCCCTCTCGCTCTGTTCCTCCCCCTCCCTCTGTCTATCTCTCTTAAAGAAAGGAAGAAAGAGAGAGAAAGAGAGAAAAGTGGGGGCAAAGAAAAGGCTATTGGTTGGTCAATAAAGTGTCTGCCATAGTATTTTTTATTTTTACAGAAATATTCCGAACCCCATCACACTTAGTGCTGCTACTGCATTAGGCATGGGTAGTAAAGTGATCTGGTGCTCTTTTTGCTGTTGCTAATGATCCTGTGCTGAAATGGATTCTCGGTCTTTTGTATATTTTTAATCACAAAATAATCCCCCCTCATCTTCAAAAAGTTCAATATCCCAGGGCGCCTGGGTGGCCCAGTTGGTTAAGCGTCTGCCTTCAGCTCAGGTCATGATCCCAGGGTCCTAGGATGGAGCCCCGTATCAAGCTCTCTGCTCAGCAGGGAGCCTGCTTCTCCCTCTCCCTCTGTTTTACTGCTCTGCCTACTTGTGCTCTCTCTCTGTCAAATAAATAAATAAAATCTTTTTTAGAAAAAGTTTAATATGCCAGAGACTCCTAAAACTAGATAAAGATGCTGCCAAGTGAAAAAGGAATCAACTGCCTGGACTTTTTTTTCCTCCAAAATACCAGAGTCACCTGTTTGTCAATGTGGAAGACTATAGAAAGTCTTGTCACACGCAGAAAAGCTGAAGTTACTACTGATCAATTTTGAAAAAAAAAAATGATGTTAGAGATTAAAAAAAATAATAAGTATGCCCATAAGAATTCTTCACAGGAACCTTACAATTCTGAGTCCCTTAGCTTCTGCTTCTCCATTTTCGTGTGAAAACCCTCTCACTTGCCTTTATAAATTTCCTTAATCATTCCATTGTAATTTGTCTCTAAGACCAGGGTGGATTGTGGGAATTAGCCTCTCTTACTTCCTCTCACTCGGCTGCCATATACATCAACTGTGTTTATGAAATGATGGTGTGGTTTGGGAAGTAGGGAATGCTGCCTTATTCCTGGAAACTGTGATCCTGTGAGACTAAGGCTGCCTTCATCTTCACAATAATAATAATGAACCAAGCATACAATATCTCTACCTTAGGAGTGCTACTGGGCCTCTCTTAAGAAAATCTGAGGATACCACAAACTGCTGGAGAAAACCATTAAGGAAATAAAGACCAAGTGGCCACCATGTGTGAGCCAAGCATTTTGCAGGGTACATAGCGCCGAGTAGTTCCTCAGTACACAACAGCTCAATACACACAAGAGACTGCAAAGCTGTTTTGCCCTTGAGATTCTTATAATCTAGTCTGAGGAGAGAGAGTTGATAGATAAGAAACACCTAAAGGCAGGGAGAGAACTTGGGCATGCCATTTATTTCAACTGGAGAGAAAATAGACAAAGTAGACTATTTGATGGCAGTGAGTAAGGTGAAATTCTATCAAACTCCAAAGTGAGAAGAGATATCAGGGATCCTCTGGTCCCACCCCCACATTTCACAGTGAAATCAGTTAGGTGCGCAGAAGTCTCCAATGCAGGGGGACTCTGGGTGGCTGAGTTGTTGACGGTCTGCCTTCCCTTCAGGTCATGTTCCTGAAGTACCAGGATCGAGCCCCACATATGGCTCCCTGCTCAGCCGGAAGTTTGCTTCTCCCTCTCTCACTCCCCCTGCTTGTGTTCCCTCTCTAGCTGTGTTTCTCTCTGTCAAATAAATAAATAAAATCTTTTAAAAAGAAGAAGAAGTCTCTGATGCAGCAGGTATCACCCAGCGAATTAGTAGCAGAGCCTATCCTACTTACATGGTCCCCAGGTCGCCTTCCCCCACTATATCACCTGGCCTTTACACCCTCTTGCGATGCCAGGACATGCTTCCCTGTATTGAAGGATAATTTGTCAGGAGAGCAAGTATGAAAGCCACAACCACCACACCCCATACTCAACTTTGTCTTCTAGATTCATGCTTTCATTCACCCTTCACTTTAGAGTACAGGTCATTAAGAATGGTTACCTTGGAATAATTTTCTCCTTAAGTGCATGACAGGTGCTGTTGTTTACCTTGCCAATAAATCATTCACCGCCATCCGCTTTCTCCTTTCTACCGAAATGTTCAGTTCTGTTCAGGTATCCAGGTGCCAAGCACTTTACAGGAATCTGAGACCCTCCACAGCCTCTGGAGATGAATTGTGATTGGTCTAAGCCTGAGACAATCCTTGCCAGTGATTGGCTTAAGAGTGGGAACGAAGTCTAGTTCTGGCCAATAAGATGTGAGAGGTCGTTAGCTGGGGTTTCCGGGAAAGTATTCCTTTCTCTTTCAAAAGTAGTGGAAGAAATAGCTGCATCTCTTTGGCCTTTAGATGTCGGCCTATGAGGATGAGATGCCTAAACTTGCCTCAGCTGTCTAGGGACCACGAAGGGAGTCGCGCACGCGCTGAGGCAATGGGAGCGGAGAGGTCGCAGGAACTTGTGGCTTGAATGATGATGGGTACCCGAATTGATCAAACTGGTAACTTCTGATCTCTAACTTCTAGTTATATGAGGAAATAAACACCCCTGTTGCTCTAATCACCTTAACTGGGCTTTCTGATCATTGCGACCAAAAGCATCCTAATTATTATAGGCTATCATAGAGTAAGAACCCATGTTTGGAATTTCCAATAATCCTGAAGAGGTTTCTTTTGTTTTCTAAAAACAACAGCAGGAAAAACAAACAGGGCTGTCTTCAGAGTGATGTTTCCACAACGAGGCTTTTGCAATTGCTGCGTCTCCCAGGTGGCGTGATTCCACCATCCGCCAACTCTTAACACTCTTGTTTCCAGAATATCTATTATTCTTAATGTGGGGTTTTGGCCTGAGCCAAACCTTGTTTATTCCATTAAGATTTAACTATGCCTCATGACTGTTGGGTTTCTCCTATTTTTTACCGCCTGTTTCGAAAGGCTGGGGATACTTAAAAAAAGAAAATTAGACATTAGAGGATAAAATAAATTCTCCATATCAGTCTTATGGCTACTAATATCTATTCCCCACCAGATGGATGAGTTTCTGGGTCGGCTAGGTTCATGATGCATACATTTGAAATTTATAAAATGTTTCCTTTGTTTTTTATCTGTTTGAATGGGGGCAGTAATGATATTCCTTCACCGTATATAGTTATTAAGAGTCCTTTGCTTATGTGAAGGGAGCTTATGGAAGGTTTCACAGGCAAACACAAAACCACTTATTAGGACAAATAGAGCTTTTAAAAGAATACTATACTCTCATGAATAAACTAGTTTCTGATTGGCTAGAGTTGCAATTTAGCTTTTATCAGTAATTAAGGGCAAGCCATGGAGCAAACTCGTTAGTTGACACCAATTACAATTGGTAGACGAACTAATGAGTGCAAGAAAAAAAGTTATTTATTTCTACACTTTTGAAGCATAATTGTTGTGTAAATCGGATAGCAGGCAAATCTTTTCCATACGTTTAGGTTGGTAATTGAGAAATAAAATGGTTACCAAATGTACTCTTTGTCCAGTTTTGTTCTGCAGTCGGTCTCTCTCGGGACTCTTTAAAGTGTAAGGAAAAGGTGATGTCAACAGCAACGTACTCTGGGCAGACGGAGCCAGGATTAATTAATAGAGATGAAAGGGAAACACTGGGCCTTTCTTAACCATCGCCTTACAGTCCCCACAGTTAGATACTTGCTGCTCTGCAGATGACCGAACAGGGCTGGGGACCAGGGCTGGAGCCCAGAGACTGCCTCATATTTAAAAACAAAACAAAACAGGAGAATGAGACTTGTCTCCATCTCATTTCCAGCATGTAGTCTTTAAAATGAGGAGTTCTCAAGAGCTTTTCCCTTTGAAGTTTAATATGTGGGACTTTACATCAATATAACATTGAAACGTGTTAAACAAATTAGTCTCTGGTTACAAAAGTTTTGAGACATTTGCAAGTTGCTGTTTAACTAAATTTAATATGTGCCGGCAAAGTTGATCCTGTAGTTGTTCATTTAGAAGAATGCACATTTGGAATGATTAATAAACAAACCAGCCTCCCATTGCTTCAACCTCTGTGTTTATTTGAAGGCAATCTACTTTAAAAAGACATTAATATTCTTAGAATTATTATTAGAATAATTGCTTTTACTCCTCTCAGAACACACATTTTTTTCTCATTTCCCTTCAGCATAGACAGCTTTTCACTCAGATATAAACTTCCCATTATTATTCCCCACCCCCAAAAAATGAAGAATAGGAATTATACACTTTTCACTAAGGAATAATTAATTTGTCTCAAGTATTAGAACAGAGAATTGTGGAGTGACTTTGAATGGTAGTCTCTGAGGAGTAGCATTGTTTGTTCTCTCCAGTCTTTAATGAGCTTTAGTAAATGGCCAGGAAAAATTACCTTCTTTCTGTAATATGAGAAAGGCGAAGAATGAAGGAAGCTATAGAATCCCTAAGGGAAAAGGGAACTCGCCCGCGTGCACACAGACACACACACACACACACACACACACACACACCCCTCCTTCACAGCAGCACTGGAGCTGGTTAGGAGGCTGCAGTTCTCCTTTAGACTTATTTGAGGACAAGAGATCTGGTTACTAAGTGCATTAAAACAGAAGCATGTCCCTAATTTGTATTGATTAGTGTTATAGTTACCACTGTTGAATCTGCTGGGGAAACCATCCATCCTATAATTCCATGGGGTTGGATATTCGTTACACCCACTATGTTAAATATCTTTCCTCTTTAATGACTAGAAGAGAATTAGAACTGGAGCTTTAACAGAAATTAGCTGTAGAGGACCTGCCCCTCCCACAGGTCACTGAACTCCAGAAGAAGAGCCCCCAGATTGTAAAACTCCTGCCCTCGAGGCAACTCCCCCCAGTCAAATGACTTTTATGAAGGGCCAAATGGTTTTCCCCAAGTTGCCATAGACTGCTGGGCTTGCCTTGACTTCAAGAAATGGATCTTTTCAGTCCTGAAGTTTCTCAGGTCAAAGGGAGATTTTGCACTCATTTAAAGGTGGCCTGGAAGGTGGATGGCCCAGGAGATTCCTGGAACCAAAGAGAACGAAGCTCCTTCTCTCTTCCGTTCTCTCAGCCTTGTGCTGGGGCTTCCGGGGACCATGAGGTAGCACCCTCCTGAGTTCAGAACCAACCGAGAAACAGCACAAAGGGACAAAGCGCGAAAGCGTCCAGGTATCACGGGCAGACTGCGGAGGTCCCGTATGTGCAAATGTGGCTTGTATCCGTGGGCAAGGAAGCTAGCCAACAGCACCACGAGCCTCACTTGCCCCCGGGGTTACCGCGGTGCACACCTCCGCAGCTCAGGGAGTGCAGAGCAGGAAGCAGGGCAGAACCCGGCCCAGGGAGGCTTGCTCCCAAGAGCGAGTGGCAGGCATGTCAGAGTTCTGCTTTCTCTTCCCGGGCATGTAGTATTCCCCTGTCTCACATGGAGCCCTGGCTACCGTGGGGCTCAGTCTCTTGTTCCCCAGCGTCCATCCCCGTTGGACTGTGCTCTCCTACCTTCCCTCAGCAGTAGTTGCTGACCTCCAGCTTTACTGTAGCAGGATGCTAAGCTGTCACTTTGACAAGTCTTATAGACTAGTTCCCACGGAAAGTGGAATGCCCCATAGAAGCTTAATACATTGTGTGCTGTCAATGAGGGGGGAAAAGAAAATAAGACATGCGTTCTATTGTCAGACACTCCCTACTAGTTTTGGACCTTTGGGCAATTTCCTTAACCTCTCTGAGTCTCAGAGTCTTCATCTATAAAATGGGGGTTATGCCATTGTGGGTGAAGACTCGGTAGTCAATGTGTGGGCACAATGCCTCACACTCAGTAAACGGACCTGCCCTTCCGTTCATATTCAGATATGCGGAGATGATAATAACAACAAGCGACTCTAATTGTATAATGCTTTCAGCTTACCACGTACTTTAATGGAAATATTACATAAGAGCTATGAGGTCTGCCTGACTCTCATAATACCCCTCCTATGGCAGGAATTCTCTGTTGGAGGTGAGGGGCACAGAAGCTCAGGAATTGACTTGTCCAAGATCATTGGGCTAGGAACTGAAAGCATTCAGATGTGAATATGAGTTTTCTGCCTTCCAATTCTACTTTCTCTCTACTCACCTGACTGGTTAATGACAGATTTTCTTTCTTTTTTTTTTTTTTTCTTAGACTTTGTTTGTTTATTTGTCAGAGAGAGAGAGAGAGAGAGAGCACAAGCAGGGGAAGCTGCAGGCAAGGGGAGAAGCAGGCTCCCCTCTAAGCATGGAGCCCAGTGCAGGACTCCATCCCAGGACCCCAGGATCACGACCTGAGCAGAAGGCAGACGCTTAACCGACTGAGCCACCCAGGTGCCTCCACAGATTTTCTGGCACTGAAAGACCAGAGATAGTACCCTGACAACGGGCAGCCCAGGGGCTTCATCCAGCTACCGGATGTGTTTTATTTAGCTGACAGTTGCTTAAAAATTTGAATTTTTTGCTAACATTTAAAAATCAGGATATGACTCATAAATATTTGGATTTACAGCTTCTCTTAAAAACAGTGGGGCCCAGCACCGACATGGCCATGTGGCTCTAACGCGCACTGATTCTGCAACCTGGGAGAAGTTACCTCTTTGCCTCCCTCATCGGTAAAATGCAGATAGTGACGGTCCCTACCTCAGAGGGTTATTGAGAATGAAATAACAGACTTAAAATCTTTAGAATAGTCCTTGGCACAGAGGGGTGTTATTATTATTCTATTTACTACAGACTGCCAGCCAAATGGGGCTGAGATTTTCCGGAGACCTGCAAACTGTTCTCATATTTGAAGAAATATAAGATGCAAGTGTTGTTTTAGTATGACATACAAAGCCAAAGTTGGTTCTTATGCAGAAAGTACAGCTTAAGCCGGCATTAATGCCTGAGCCTTTCCAGCTGAGGTTCTGAAGAGAAGATTTGTCATGTCTCCAGTTATGATATTTAAAGCAAACAAGGGGGGGGGACTAACTTTTGAGTTGGCATTTTTGCACCTATGGAAGGAAGGAAGGAGGGAGGGAGGGGAAGGAAGAAAGGGAGAGAAGGAGGGAAGGAATGAAGGAATAGAAGGGAGGGGGGAGAAGAGAGAGAAGGGAAAGAAAAGAAAGGCCCGAATAGGTTGTTCTGAACGTCAGGGAAGGTGACTTACCCATGTTGCCAGAATACTCTAGAGGCACTAGTGCCCTCTGGTAGCAACTTGCATTTTGCTTTGTTTTGTTTTCAAAAACTTCAAAGTTTCTCCAGGCTTCACCCTCAATTAGAACAAATGTCAGTAACATGCTTGAAGAAAATTTGTTTAGAGATGTGTGTATGCTTGAAAATTGCACATTACACATGCCCCTTGCATGATTTTCCACTAAATTTTTAACGATGAGCGGAGGTACATGGTTCCAGATAGATGAGTGAATCTGAATGTATAGATCTGGTGCTTTGCACGTCGACATAAACACAGCTGCTTTTATACATTTGAGAACATTTGTGTTTATTTGAATGTGTGATGGGGAGGTCATCAAAATGAACGCACTCGTTGTGTTTATTTGAATCTCACATTGCTCATAAGAATACATGCCGTGTTTGAACATGCAGTCAAACACCAGCTTCTCTAAAAGGCAAATCAAACCCCAAAAGGCAATTCAGTGCAAAACCCCATTAATGTTGCATTAAAGTTGAAATTCCATTCCCATGAAAGCCAGAGAATTTGGAGTTAAAGGTTTTCCAAAGCAATTTTATTTCTACTAGCTAGAGAGAACTACAGTTTCTTTCCACTACTTTATCACAGTACATAAAATTTCTATCTAGTAATACAAAAGAAGAAGGAAGGAGGGAGAGAAGGAAAGAAGGAAGGAAGGGAGGGAGGGAAAGAAAGAGAAAAGAAAGAAAAGAAAAAGAAAGAAAAGAGAGGAAAGGAAAAGAGAAGAAAAGAAAAGAAGGAGGAAGGAAGGAAGGTAGGTACCTACCTACCTATCTATCATAGACCCTTCATTTACATCTTCAGAACTAGGGACACTAGACTCTGCCATTTTAAACCTCAGTGTCTCCCAATCAGAAACATGCAGTTTGCCTCTCATAAGGAGACATGGACCACAGGAAGAGAAAATAGTGGGAGGGAGGAGGGAAGGAAGAAAGGATGAATTCTAACCATGGTACTAATGTATCAAAAATGTTAGCAGGGAGGTATATGCAATATTCTATTCTAACACTGCTATAACATATAGAGAACCTAAGCCTTGTTGCTTCCTATCTGGGGGATGCTGCTGATGTGTGCATGACGTTAAGATCCACTGTCAGTGGGACCTGAGTTTGCAGATTTCGGTGGTAGTTATGGTGGTGGTGATGATTTGAATGCACACCTTCGTCTCACTTTCACTAGCACAAAGATGTTCTACTGCCATTTAAAAAAGAAAGCAGGTAAGTAAAGATTGGTCCATGAGTAGAGAGGTATTTACATTAGGTATGCGTGCTTTCATCCTTAAGCAGAAGTGACTACATGATACACAACCTGCTGTATACTTCAAGAAGACCAGCATTAAAATTCAACCCTGCCACTTGAAAGCAATGCAGCCTGCTACATTTGCCCCATTTTCAACCATTGCTCTAGTTAAAAGTAAAGTCCCCCCTGTTATGCCATGGTAGCTTTTTGAATTCTTCACCCCCCATATGCCCCACATTGGGCAGAGTATTTGGATTGTCATGAACTGAGGCATCTGCCATTAGAATCTTCAATATTAGATTTGCGTAGCTCATTTCCTGTGGTTTTCTTAGGAAAAAAATATGAAAAGCAAATAAATAACGGAAAGGAAGAAAGAGGCACATAGAGTAAGATGAGAGTCCTCTGGAAATTAAATAGCAGATGCAGGTGACTGAACAACGAGAAAAAGGTTGTGTTTCTGTTTGGATTATGAAAGCAGACAACATTACAGCCCATGGTGGTTTGGCTAGAGAGTAGGAATTCTCCTGTTCAGTATTAATGAAAGCTGGAGGGAGTGGGGTACCAGGAGGAAGTGAGCCCTTGTTTCTACGGAATCACAGAACACTAGGGTTTGGCGACCAGGTTTCAAGATCTGAAATCTGTGAAAAAACTTCCAAAATAAAAGACATATAAAAAAAATCTTTAAGGTTGTTGTCATTACAGAACATGCTAGAATAACAGAAGGTCTCCACTGGTTCCCCATGAGAACAATTACAAAATTCAAAATGGCTCCACTTTTTAAATTAGATAAAATCAGATTGATTGAGACCAGAAGCAACATTTGTTTTTCTTTTCCACTCTCATTGACTGTAACTGCGTCTTTATTTTTCTATGAGGATGCATTTTTGTCTACCTAAAATATTATTACTATACTGCAGTTTGTTACTCCATTCGTTTTAACACTTTTTAAAAAATGTTTCAGAAATGACAAATGGAAAAGAGAGGAGTTGCATTTTAAATCAAGCAATTTTCTGAGTTTTATGTGGAAAACAAGCAAGACTATCTCAGAGCTCCTCTTTGACGAGGCCCCAAATATACAAAGGGATCAAACTCCATATAGACAAAAGGATTTTTTCCCTGACTTTGGAGTGATATCTTGTTACATTAATGGCTCTTGACAGCTATCATAGACCTTTCATTTACATCTTCAGAACTAGGGACACTAGACTCTGCCATTTTAAACCTCAGTGTCTCCCAATCAGAAACATGCAGTTTGCCTCTCATAAGGAGACATGGACCATGGGAAGAGAAAATAGAACCCTTTAAGTGGAAAGGGAAGTCGAAAAACGGTATATTTGATATGATCTCATTTTCATTTTTAAAACATAATATCTGAGTGTTTGTGTGTGTGTGTGTATTCAAAAGGATAACAGACTGAGGTTTTAATGGGGATCCTTCTTTTCATTAAGTATATTTAGTACTTTTCTATAATAAAACACAACTTAAGTTTATGACATGAAAAATAATGTTATGTGTTTTTCAGATGTGGAGATTCTCCAAGATAGTGACATGACATGGTCAGTTTCACCTCTGAAAAAAAGGCAGTCAGGGATATAGCTCACTGATCCTAAAGGTTCTTGAAGAGCATAGAGAATAAGTCTCTGAGAGCACTACTGTTTGAATTCCTGTTTCACAGATAGGAAAATAGGACAAAGGAGACTCCCAGGGAGGCCCTCCTGGATGTCTCACTCTAGTAAATGAAGGAGGCCATGTGCTACCCAGGTCCTCTGCCTGCAGACATCATGTCCTTTCTTCTATTTAGAGAAAGATCTGCATGACATCCTATCTTTTTTTTTTTTAACATCCTATCATTTGTTAAAATTATACTAACCCTTCCAATAGCCCAGCAAGGGAGATACTACTACTAGCCTCTGTGGTGGAGATGTGGAAATAGAAGAAGCTCCGAGAAGAATGATTTGACCATGACCTTCTGGCTGGAATGTGGCCAACCTGGACTTGATTGGAGTTCTGATTCTGGGCCTCCTTTTCACCCTCCTGCCTAAGTGAGTTAACACAGGTGACAAAGTAGGGTATTTTGGGGCACCTGGGTGGTTCAGTTGGTTAAGTGACTGCCTTCCGCTCAGGTCATGATCCCGGAGGCATGGGATTGGGCCCCGCGTTGGGCTCCCCGCTCAGTGGGAAGCCTGCTTCTCCCTCTCTCACTCCCCGTGCTTGTGTTCCCTCTCTCGCTGTGTTTCTCTCTGTCAAATAAATAAATAGAATCTTAAAAAAAAAATAGGGTATTACATGAGGAACAGTGATTAGAGGGTCCGGATGGTAGGTACCCCACCGTCCACCCACCCTCTTGAGTCAGAATGCCTGAATCGGAATCTTGGTATCATCACTCACTAACTAAATTAGGTAAGCTATTAACACTTTCTCTGCCTCAGTTTCTGCATCTGTAAAATGGGGATGATAAGAGCTTTATCTTATAGGGTTGTTTTAAGGATTAAGTGGGTCAAAATACATTAAACACTAAAAACAGCTTCTAGTCCCTGGTAAATATTGAATGGCTCGAAGATGATGATGATGATGATGATGATAATTAACATGAGAGGATAATTTGTATCACTTTAAATAAAAAGAATTTACTGATAAAAATAAATATATGTCTTTACATTATTGCTATATACTCTTGTCAATTAAAGAGTCTGACAAGAGGCCTACTCTCTGCTAAACAAAGAGACTAATCAAAACCACAGGGAGCTATCGCACAAGTCAGAATGGCTAAAATCAAAAGACAAGAAATAACAAGTGTTGGCGAGGATGTGGAGAGAAGGGAACCCTCGTGCACTGCTGGTGGAAATGTAAACTGGTGCAGCCACTGTGGGAAACAGTATGGAAGTTCCTCAAAAATTAAGAATAGAAATGCAATACAATCCAATAACTCTGTTACTGGGTATTTACCCAAGGTAAACAAAAGCACTGATTTGAAAAGATATTTGCACCCCTATATTTACTGCAGGAACGTTTACAATAGCTGAGTTATGGAAGCAACCCAAGTGTCCATCGATAGATGAATAGATAAAGAAGATATGGTGCATGCGCACGCACACACACACACACACACACACACACACACACACACACACACAGGAATATTACACAGCCATAAAAAAGAATGAGAGAATGAGATCTCAACATTTGCAACAACAGAGATGGACCTAGAAGTTATTATGCTAAGTGAAATAAGCCAGACAGAGAAAGATAAATGCCATATGATCTCACTTATATGTGGACTCTTAAAAGCAAATGAACAAACAAACAAAAAACAGACGCATACATACCAAGAACAAATTGGTATTTGCCAGAGAGGAGGTGGGTAGGGGGATGGGCAAAATAGGTGAAACGGATGAAGAGGTACAAACTTCCAGTTATAAAATAAATAAGTCATGGAGATGAAA
Source organism: Spilogale gracilis (assembly GCA_004023965.1). Classification (NCBI taxonomy): domain Eukaryota; kingdom Metazoa; phylum Chordata; class Mammalia; order Carnivora; family Mephitidae; genus Spilogale; species Spilogale gracilis. Next base: position 22,194 of record PITA01010006.1, read on the forward strand.
AGTGAAGCATAGGGAATATGGTCAATAATATTCTAACCTTAGATGCTGACAGTGGTGTCATGCATGTCATACATGCATACACTTAACCGTGGTGAGGACCGAGTAATATATGGAATTATTGAATCACTGTGTTGTATACTTGAAATTTATATCACATTACATGTCAACAGTACTTCAAGAATGTATTTTTTTTAAAAAACTAAATTATTAAAAAGGTGTTAAGGACACACAGTATCAATTTAGACAGTCTGCTGAATTAATTAGAAGGATTGAGAGAGAATTTTAAGTGGAATAATTTGCTCACTAAATGAAGCAACACACCTTGATACCCGTGTCCACGAACCAGCCCAAATCACCTTAAATATACTGTCCCTCCCTTAGGACACACTGATCAGCTACCCTGGCTAATATGGGAACTGAATTAACCAGACAATGTGTGAGTTGTCTCAAGGACAGGAACACTAAGTTGATCAGTCAGATGTAGGATACTGGGTCTCACTCTTCTGGTTTCAAGGGGTTAAAAAATGCAGGCAGGTGAGTAAGATCTTATGCTCTGCAGAGTGTGACAAGGTGTGGTTCCTGGGGCGGCAAGCCCCTCCCTCCCCTCCCTCCTTCTCCTCCCTCTCCTTGGATGCTCTCTCTGGGTTTTCAGGTGCAGGGCTGATACCCAAGACGAGGTGAGCTGCCCTCCTGCTCTGCACTAAGGACAAAATCACTTTGTCTCTCTAGCATCCTTGTTATTGCCACCTGGGCAGTGAGTGGGTCAACCTCTGTAGCAATATGGCCCCCCACCTGGCCGCTGAGGGTGGAAAGAGCAAAGCCCCGAGCCAGCTGCAGCCTGAGACTCCTCGGACCTAGATTAGAGGGGTCAGGCTTCCGTGCGGTCTAGTCTAGCATTCCAGATTTTCAGGCTAATAGAAACCACAGCGCTAGCTCATAATAAAACAACCTTCCCATCCCATTTCCTCTTCCTTCTCTCTCGTGAACCTGCGCACTCTCTCTCTCTCCTCAGAGTGTGGCTGAGTGGCCAACAAGGAAGATGCCCAGGGTCCCTGGACACAATATCATACAATACCTTCCCATTGTCACCCCAACTGCAAACACAACAGATTGGTACTTCAGGGGTCTCGGGAGCAGATGGGTGGCCCCCAGATCTGTTTCTGGCAATGAGAACATCAGACTGCCGGCAGGTTGCTGGAGAAAACACTTGGGACAGACCAAGCTTATTCCAGAGAGTGAGAGTTTTTCGTGGGATTTGGGTGAAAGGCATCCTGAGGACCCACGTGTGGTGGATGTTTTACTTTTGCTACCTCTTCTGTGGCTTGTGGAAGCACAACCAAAGCGAGGACAGAGAACAGTCTGGAAGAAGAACCCTGGGCCTAGTCATATGCCTGGCCAATACCTGTCAGCATTAGAGTGGCCTCTTTGAAAGTCTCTGTCAGCGACAAGAAACCAATCCATGGTTTAAAACAGCTTACAGAATTTTTTTCTTTCAAAATGAAAATAGCTTAGTGAGTTCCATGGAAATGGTACATATTTTTACAATCTAGAATACATACTAAGAATGTCAGTTAAAGTATTGGCACTGCTCTTAGCCCACATATCCAGGCATATGTGAGACTGATGTGTCTCTGATGATTTAAAATATGTTCATTCCAGGGAACCTGGGTGGCTCAGTTGGATGAGCATCCAACTCTTGGTTTCTGCTCAGGTCATGATCTCATGGATCGTAAGATGGAGCTCCACACTGGGCTCCAGGCTCATCAGGGAGTCTGCTTGAAGATTCTCTCCCTCTGACCCTCCCCCCACATACTCTCTCTCTTAATTAAATAAATAAATCTCTATTAAAAAGAAACGCACAAGAAAACGTTCGTGCCACCGTATTGTTGTTAGGGTAAAAACCCAAGCCACCGCCATGACTTCCCTTCAGCCTTGCCTCTGCCCTCCCCACTGTGAAGAACTGAAGCCAGTAGGAGTTCATTCCCTTAGCAGCGTCTGAGGCTAGGGAGCGCTTCTCCACTTCCTGGTGTGCCCTGGGTTTTGTTCTTCCTCTTGGGCCTCCTTTCCCAGTGTTGACAAGTCCCCCCAGCCCTCCTTGGCTGGGCCGGCAAGGGAGTCCTTCTACCCAAAGAAGCCCATTTTCTGGATGAATCCACAGCCAGAAGACTCAACCTTCAGAGGACTCCTCTACCAGACTGTCAGCAGTGATTCTACAAAGCTCCCTCTTCGTACTTTTCCTTCAAACCTCTTTGCCACACCTGTGCTGAAGCCAGGACCCATCATTAGAAGGCCAGGAAGGCTGGCCTGGCTTGAGAGGCAGCTGTGTGTCACTCCGGGACTCAGATGGCCACTCACACCCCAGGCTGTCCCTCCGCTTCTCCTTGTTAACTTCCAGGTCAACAACTGCCATGAGGTCAAAAACTGCCACCTTACACAATGTCCACATTTTCCCTAGAAACTTCTCTCCAAGATGAGCAAACAGAGCGCCTCAAGCCCTGGCTCCCCCAAAATGGAACCCAGTCAGTGTCCCTACTTTAACATAGGAAGGCTATTAAAAAATACCCCTGGGGCTGCCTGCCCAGTGTCTCTCTGTGATCCACCTTTTGTTATCCAACTGGGGGACCCAGACACCATGAGACACCACATCTCTGAAGGTAGAAAATCTAATTCGTGCTCCTGTTGTTAAATGGTGGTAACTTATAACCACTGAATTGGAACTCATTAAAAGGGCAGCATTAAGGGCTGCTGCATTCGAAATCCATTTCTAGGGGGGAGTCTGAGTGCCATCAGGGACTTTCTCATGGGGTCATTGAAGTCACTACCTTTAGAAAACAAAGTCTTCTATACAACACCTCAAGGTCCCTGCCTGCTTTCTTTTAAGAATTTCACAGAGGATTATATAAGCTCCAATAACTCAATTAATTAAGAGTAAAATGAAGACGGTGACTTTATATTTTGTTGGTCAGTGAAAATTTTAACATTCTCATAACCCTTTTCACTCTCTCTTCTCGTCGTGAATGCTAATAGAAAAATCCTTTTTAAAATGATGTTTTCTTAGCAGGGGATGTGCGGACCACTCCGCGGTATCTTCCCACAGATCACTGCTCACATCATTCAGATGTTGAAAATTTTAAATGAAATCAATACTGGCCTATTCACGTCAACAGCACTATCCCTGGCAATGTAAAAATACAGAGAGAAATTGCAACCCCAGCGACTTACCCAGCGCTCTTTTCATTACAGGTCGTCAATTAAATTATTTCTACGATAACGTATCCGTCCACAGAATGTTGCGCAATCTTCCCGCTCATTACTTCAGCCACGCAGAATTCTTGGGAAATAAATGAGGGCGGGCAGGAGAACTTAAGAGATCTAGTAAGAGAGGAAGGCATTTACAATAAGTCCGGTCATAATTGCCCCCAAGACGATGCTTTTATTATCACTTAGGGAACAGCTATGTCTTCATTCTTGCAGTCCCAAGTTAGTCCATACTATAGGAAGGACTGTTCCCAGGGAGATTTCTCGGAAGAGTTCGCGATTTGGGTCTGGGGGAACCTCACACTTGGCACTTAAGTGTCGAGTCTGCCTCTTTGGGGATGGACTGCGCGGACGGGCCCTGCCTTCCGAGAAGCCGGCGGTGTCACCAGTCCCCTGGATTCAGTAGTTGCAGCGAGGCTGAGAAGCGGAGTCCATTACCAGGTCAGTTCTCGGTCTTCACTGATGACTCCCCAGGAGCGTCTGCAGCTCCAAGTGCCCCTGGCACCAAGCGGGGGAAGCAGCGGACTATGCTGGGCTCGGCCCTGGAATCAGTGATCCAGGCAAGATGCTTCGCTGCGGGAGGATACGCGGATTGAATCAATAATTTCAATCACCGCCTATCCCTCATAGGCACCCAGGAGGGCAGAGGAGCACGGGGGAAGGGAAAATCCACGAGCCAAGAGTGGGGAGCTAAGCCTAGCCCGCGAAGAGAGCAAGAAAAATTAATACAAGAGGAGGATCAGAAAGAAGAAAAATTGGGCTAAATTCGCTAAGTGCTTAGGAACTGTCTTTCCTCCACCCAAGGAGAGCAGACTGGCCAACAACCTGGGATCCGCAGGCCTTCTCCTCCTTCTGTGGAGCAAGGAGCTGTCCTCCTTTTGGTCTGAGGATGGTGACGGCTCTGAGCTGGGGAGCAGCCCAGTGCCTCCTCACAAAGCCTGCTGCTCCCTGTGCTTCTCTGGCTTATAGGACACTGGTCACAAGCCACGAGGCACCAGGCGGAAGGCCAGCTCTGGTACCTTCGCAGTTCTGTGGCCATAGCCACATGGCTCAGTCTTTAGGCCTCATACTTAACACCTGGGACCTTCCCAGGCTAATAACATTGGTGAGTTCTGCAGACCAGGCTCATGGTCTGCATGCTCCTGATCACTGTCCCTCTGACTGGTCTGGCACTTTCCTCAGTGAGTCCCAGGCAGGGATGTTGAAATCACCTGGGACTGCCTCTTTAATAAGACTGGCTCTCTGTCATCCTCCTAAGAACTTCGTGGGCCATTATTATTTATGCTCCCATTTTATAGACAAGGAAAGTAAGGTACAGAAGAGTTAACTGTGCAGGGTCACTGAGCTAGTCCCTAGCAGAACCCTCATCAAAACCTGGTCCTGTGTGACCCCTAAAGTCAGCAGCCAGACTACACTGTCTCTCTCCTTGCCCTTTAACTGAAGAGACACCATGGGGCTGAAGTCTCTTCTTTTGCCCAGTAGTCTTCATCCACTAGCCAGAAATCCACTAGGAGACTTCTCTGAGTTTACTTCAGGCACAGTCGGGAAGCAGAGGGTCCCCAGTGACTCACCTCCCCACCACTCACCATCTCCATCCTCCATTATCTTATGCTTAAGACTCAGCTTCACTCCAGTCATCCATGTCCTGACCCTCCGTGCTGACACGGTCCCGTCCCCACACTCTGGGCCTAACTCTCTGCCATGAGGCTTCCAAACAAGTCATGCCATGGGGACCTGGGTTCAAGTGTAGAGCCCTTGGGTTCAGTGTATCCCATGCTTCCATCAATTTAGAACTTTGGAAGATGATGCTTTGCATCTAAAATTGTAGGTCAAAAAGTTCTGGGCCTGAGGGAAGGTCATCTGAAGGCATGCTGGGAGAGACCCAAGTCTGGTACATTGCCAGCGTCCAAGATAATGACAGAGGACTACTCCAATCACCCCTAGGACTCCCGCTGCCAAGCCCTAGCATGCTGCAGCAAAGGAAACACCGAGGAAGAAAGTTCCCATTCAGGAGAGCTGTTGATAGTTTAGCAGCAGAGAGTAGAAAGTGGGAACAGATGAAGCGAGAGGTGGCCTGGCGCCATTTCTAGATTGTCATGGTGGGAGTGAGCCCCAGCCTTCAGAGACAGCCACCTGGGCATGCAGCGCCTAGTTAATGGAGCCCACGGTTCTGCCACATTATTTTTTAATTCAATTCACCAAGAAATATTTAAGAATTTGTATGCATGCAGTCCTGGGCTTGCATCTGAAGACAGAGGGATGAATAACACATAGTCTCTGACCCTAAGAACTTCAGAATCTAGTGGGAGAGTCAAACACACACAGAAGTAGCCACGATACAAAGCAAGCAGTGATTAGTGCTAAATAGAGCCATATACACAGAGGGCTGGGGAGGTTAGAGGCCAGCTGATTATCCCATCCACGGAAAGAGTCTGCAGAAAAAGGGCCCTGAACTGGGCTTTGAGCATAATAGATACAAAAGCCTTGTCTCTCTTTGAACACTTCATGCGTACCCAAGTCTTGACATGCATCACCCCAGAAATTCATCACAGCAATGTGAAGAGGGAGGGACTCCCACTTTACACCTGAGGATGGCGAGCCTCAGAATATGAGCAGCCAAGCCATGGAAGAACACTGGCAGGAGCCCAACCCCAGACTCCCTGCCTCCAGGGCCCCAGAGACTGTGACAGGTTGTGAGAACAGCTGGAGATAAGGCCCCCCGCAGCTGGAAAGTGCGTGGTAGGTTTGGGGAAGGGACAGGGAGTGAGTCAGCCATGGCTGAAGTCCCCTGGGCGGGATAGGGAGGAAAGAGTGAGGAGAGGGTGAGACCATGTCCAGGGGGACAGCAGCGACTCTGCAGCCCAGGGCTTGCACTTCTGACTCACTTCCAGCCATGGAGCCTCGAGCAGTTGCTTACCGTGTCTATGCCTCAGTTTCCTCATCTGTAAAAGGGGGATATAATAAAGAGCACCCCTTTGACAGAGTCAGTAAGAGAATAAATGAGCTCAGGTACATCCCACCATGCTCAGCACACGGACTGAACGGCCCAGGAGCTCCTACACTGCCTCTTTTAATAACAACAACAACAACAACAACAACAACAGCAGCAGCAGCCACAGATGCCTACAATGCTTACTATGCTCCCAGAACTCTCCACATGAGCATCTGATTCTTGATTTGGGCTCAGGTCATGATCTCGGGGTCCTGGGATAGAGCCCCGCATCAGACTTTCCATTCAGTGGGGAGTCTGCTTGAGATGCTCTCTCTCCCTCTCTCCCCGCCCCTCCCCCACTCACATGTTCACTCTCTCTCCCTCTCTCTAAAATAAACAAATCTTTAAGAAAAAAAGAGAAAGAGAGAGAGAGAAAGAGCATGTAGATTCTGGCTTGCATTTTGGAGCCAGATGGACTCTTTCAGAGTCCCAGCTCAGCCACTTAGTGGCTGTGTAACCATGGTGGAGTCCTATCACATTTCTGTGCCTCAGTTTGCTCATCTATAAAATAGGGGCAAGGGGGCCTATCTCACGTGGTTATTATAAGGCCTCGAGGAGATGCCGTTTGTGAATACAGGAAGTCTGGCTCCACATGTGAAGCTATTTCCTCAACCATATTCTTGCTCCTACACTGCTGGCTTGCAGGTTAGAGGCTGCAACGTTTCTTCGCAAGAGTTGTGCAAGCGTCCTCATGGGAAAGTCAATAAAAAGTTCAGCAAAAGGACTATAAATTCTTAATTGTGGGGGATTAATAAGGCTTTATTATGGTAAATTTACCTCACACATGATTTAATAGGTCAAAACTACATTTTGTAATTAAAAACCTAAGAAATCATGCACGCCGAGGCTTATAACACACAAATTTTAGTCTGAAACAATGAACTCAGGAAACCATAAAAGACAAAGCAGTGAATATAAATCATGGCTTGGGAAGGGACAAGGTTTTAGGGGGCAGATCTATTTGGAGACTCATATCAGACCCTTCACTACAGGTTCTTAACCCTTTGACATTTGGACTGCTCAGCCAGCCCCTTTTACAGATGATGGATCCAAGGCAAAAGGAAAACAAACATAAAATAGCGGCCCCACCAATGTTGACACCCTGGCTCAGTTTCCACTCCCACCCCCCTGCTGTCCTGCCCACAGTCACTTGGGCAAAGCCTTCAAAATGGATGCTAACCCCACATGACTTTATTTGAGCCTATAGTAGAGCCATGGGTTCTTTTTGCCTATGTGGTAAGAAAGGAAAAAACGTGGTGAGGTTCTAGAAGATTCTCAGGCTAACAGTAACACAGAGCAGATTTCTGTCTGAAGACAGCATGGCGTAGTCATTAGGAAGACACACAGACCTGGGATGGAAACTAACCCACTGTTGGGTGGGACCTCAGCTCTCAGAGGTAGTATGCAGAAGTTGCTTCTTTTGCAAAATGAAAGTAGTAATAGTTCCCATCTCTCAGGATTGTTGGGGATACTGCAAAGCATGATACCTGGCACACAGTAAGTGCTTAATTTTTTTTAAAAGATTTATTTATTTTATGGGACGCCTGGGTGGCTCAGTTGGTTAAGCAACTGCCTTCGGCTCAGGTCATGATCCCGGAGACCCGGGATCGAGTCCCACGTCGGGCTCCCTGCTCTGCAGGAAGCCTGCTTCTCCCTCTCTCACTCCCCCTGCTTGTGTTCCCTCTCTCACTGTGTTTCTCGCTGTCAAATAAATAAAATCTTTAAAAAAAAAAAAAAAAAAAAAAAAAGATTTATTTATTTTAGAGCATGAGCACAAGTTGGGGGAGGGGCAGGAAGCAAGAGAGAGAATTTCAAGCAAACTCCCCACTGAGTGTGGAGCCTGACTCGGGGCTCGATCTCACCACCCTGAGACCATGACCTGAGCTGAAATCAAGATTCAGGCACTTAACCAAATGAGCCACCCAGGCACCCGAGTAGGCACTTATTATTACTTCATTTAGGCAAAAGGTCAGGAGAAAGGAGGAATGGGGAAAGGGGAACATTAACATCTACATCACTCTTGTTCTGAATCACAGAGATATTTCCTTTCCTGAAAAAGAGATGTCTTCCTGAGTTAGAAAACAATAATTTAAAAATTCAGTGAATTATCTAATAAGCTTTGCTCTTTGGCATGAATGTTGAAATTTCACTTAATGTAGTGCCTGGCATTTCTCTTCAAAGTCAAGTAAATTGGGAAAGTTTGTGTCAAAGCTATTTTGAAAGAAAAACAAAGCAAAGAGCTAATTGATTGGAAAGCTTTGGTGGTAAAACACCTACAAGTTGAATTTCTAGTTGTTTCCGTTTTAAATTAAATTTAGAAGCTAATATTTATGTACATACATATGTGTTGAAAACATATTACTATATCTGAGCTGATGTCATGGAGTTTAAAGTCCTTTGTTCATATGTGAACAAGAAAAGAAACCCTCTCATGTGGCCATTGCCCTGCAGCCAAGGCCATGAGGCCCCTAGGAGGCCTTGTGCGGTTCCCCTTATTTCAGCCCTGGGAACAGCCATCTCTAGTGGTAGGGGGAAAATAGGTCTCCATTTGTTTGAGAAGGCTTCTTCCTAGCTGGGTGTCATCACCTGTCACTCATTGGAGCTGGAGTGTTGCTGTCTCTCCTCCCCCGCCTCTCCCACCCCTCCTCCTGGTCCCCAGAAGAAGAGGTGGAAATCAGCCCCAGCTCCCAGTGGTCTTCAGTTCCCCCTCTCCCACTCTGATCTGTGGTCCTGCCTGCCTGCAGGAGGGCAATTGGGGCCCTGCCTCTGCTTCCTGTTTTCTCCTGAAGACTTGCCACCCTCACCTTCTGCTCTGGTTTCCGGGTGGGGAAGAGTGGACCGTCCAGTTCATCGCTGGGATGACTGCCCTTCTCTGCACTGCCGATAGCACTCGTTGTAATAGTTAGAACTTTCATTCCAAGAGAAACATATTTTCTTACCTCTTGAGTATTCTGCGGGTGATCGCGAGACCGGCCCAAATGGGCTCCGTTTGGGGATCTACCACGCAGAAGCTAAAGAAATCAGATTAATTAATAAGCTGGGAGTCTCAGAAAGCTAAAACTTATATATGGGGGGGAAGCATTTGGGGCTGAATGGGCTTCCTGCAGCAGTGTCCTTGCTCGATAAATGCCAGCCTCCTCTATTCTTCCTCATGAACAGGGGGGAGATGTTTTCAATAAAAGAGGAGGGTGTCCTTGTCGTCGGAACCATCCACAAGGAGGTCTGTGTGCACCGAATGCTTCTATTTAAAATTCAGGCCTGAATACCACACAGGTGTTCTTCCAGAGCTGACTGTCTCCTGTCGGCCCCCACCTCCCACCCATACCGTCCACCCCTCCTGGCCTTCAGCATTCCCTTGGGTTGGGATTGGAATCTGGCTACTTTTTGGCATCGCGGTAATGATGTTGGTCAAGGCCTGTGTTCTTGACAAAGAAAACATTCCTCTAACTCAACCTGAGTAATCCTTAATGAGTCCTTGTATCTTGTGATAAATTTCATAATTATTCAGCCCCACCACTAACACCGAAATTCATCAGTCAAAGCAAATTAGCCGAGATTCATTAGAATAAGACATCTAGTAGGCACATGTACTTTATTAGCCTCTTACACCAATAGTTTTAATTAGGTACATATTTCACAGCTCTCGAGTTACTCTAGTGAAGGGTTGCCTTTATCTCTTTTATTTACAGTAACAAGCTATCAAACAAACACCACCATAATTAAACTTGGATATAAAAAAAAACGTGTTTTATTAATGGCAGCCTATTCGAGCCTTGGATTTCTGAAACCTGCACTAGACAGATATTTTTATTAATTAAATAAATACTATTCAGTTAAACTGAAAAGATGAGGTGATGCACGAGGGGGCCACAGGCTTGAGTGAAGAGTGAGATTCTCATCTTCCTTCCTTGCTCATGGTTTCCTCTATCTCACCTTCAGCAGGGAGGAAAAAAAATCCCTTCATCAGATATTTTAGTGATGAGAAAAGTGATTAAAATCCAGAACATTTTTAAATTATTAATAAGGAATTTAAATGATGTTATAAAAAAGGGAAATACAGGAGAAAATGTTACACATTCATGGAATTTTGGCTCATGCATAATAAACAGTCAAAAACACTTCGCTTATAATACTATCCAAATTAAAGAGGCAAGAAGCCATGCCACACGCTTTTATGCGCGGGTGTCAATGAATGACAAATGGCGCCATCTGCTGGTCTGAAAGTTAAGCACTTAATTCAGAGCCTAGTTGTCAGAGCCTAGTTGTCAGTTCCTAGGTTGACCAAAAAAAAAAAAAAGTATTTTTTTTCAATTTTTTAAAAATAATAATTTATTTTATTTTTCCAGTGTTCCAAGATTCATTGCTTATGGCCCACACCCAGTCCTCCGTTGGAAAAAAAATAAGGACTTCAGTTGAGTTTTAAATTGAAGGCAAGTTACCTTAATTCAATAAATTACCTTTGATATCAAAAAAAAGGTATGATCAAACGCCGTGCCTACTGATACTTTCCTATGGTTAGACAAGGTATAAACCTATAAGAAGAATAGAGTTTGATCTTAACTCTAAAAGTCTCTCCAAAAAAATAAATAAAATAAAATAAAGTAAAATAAAATAAAATAAAATAAAATAAAATAAAAGTCTCTCCAGAGGCTTCAGAGCAAGATGATGTTTGGGGAAAGATTGCTATCCTTTCTGGTCTCCGAAGAGTCAACATGCGTTGAGCTTTCTTTAAGGTATATGCAGAAGGATCACAATCAGATCCTCAAAAGGTAAAACGGTATGACAAAAAAACTGAAGCACATACTCAGTTGAAAGCTTGATCCTGCCTGATGCCTTTGAACGCAGAGTTTCTCAATTACTAGACAAGGGAGACCGGCGGAATTCCAGGATGGGACCCCAGGCTCTCTCTTACACATACCGTCTCCATCATCTGCAAGTCATTCTTCAGAATGTTGGTTTCTTTGTTTCTATTCCCACCCCTCCTCTTCCCTGTTTGTGTCTCCCATGAATATGAAATTTCTCACTCTTCAGACCTCCCAGGGACTGGTCTGAGACCAATGAAATAACATCATTTTAATATAAATGAGCTATATTGATTAACTCAACCAGTTTATATAAATCATTGAACAAAAAATATATGTGGAAAACATCTGAATATATTATTTTAAAATTCAAATCCTCAAAAAGAGGAAAAACTATCCATGATCCCAACATTTGCAAAGAGTGTCCCTCTTTTTAAGTCTGACCTTAACTCAATCAGTCCTTCAGAGACCATCAATACTTGCAAATTGAAAATCTGCATTTTTCCAGACACCACAGTCCCTGGGATCTTTATCCCTGGCCACATTTTGGAGTAAAATGTGAAATTAGATTATTTTTAGATTCCTTTATTGTTGTTATAATATTGCTCCTAAGTAACAGATTCCAGAGAACATAATTTACATTTTTATAAGATATCATTTAGAGGTCATTGCAAACAAAAATGTTATTAACAAAATTTGAGTAAGCTTGTATTGCTTCTGCCCTTTCTGTGAGGTAGAACACAGAAAGGCTCTTCCCATGGGACTTCTGTGAGTGAGAAGGGCCTAACTCTGGGTTACCACATTATAGCGTGGGTCACCCACATAGTGTGGAACGATGGGTGGATGGGGGGAGTGTGTGTGAATTTCCGCACATCCATCTTCTTTGGGGCTTAAATCTTCTGTGCAAATAAAAGACAGCCTAGGCAAGCTTCCTGCTAGGGAGAATTATCTAACCCTGAAATATTCCTTATTTTAGACAAATAGTCTTTTTATTTTTATTTTTTTACTGAGGTATAATTGACATACATGATATTAGTTTCAGGTACAATATAATGTTTCAGTATTTGTATGTATCACGAAATGATCACCACAATAAGTCTAGGTAACACCTGTCACCACACACGGTTATGGATTTTTTTTCTTGTGATGATAACTTTTAAGCTTTATTCTCTTGGCAATGTTCAAATATGCAACACAGTTTTTTTAACTGTCTTTGTCATGCTGTATATTCAATCCCAGGACCTCTCTATTTTATAATGGGAAGTTTACAACTTTTGACTCCCTCTGCCCATTTCACCCACCCTCTACCTGCCCTGGTAAATAGTTCATTTTGATTGCACAATCTTCCTACCAGAGTTCTGCCTTCCTGAATGGCCCTCTGCCTTACGTAAGGATCCATATCGATGGATGGTCTGTAGTCCGCTGTTTGGCTCTGGTCCTTGAGTCTCTTTGCTTTTCTTAGTTCACCCTTGGAAATCCCATATAGTTCACAGCCCTGCAAGCTCTGAAGAGCGTCCCATTCTCAAATAACAAGATCCCCACACCCTTTTATCTCTCTTCCTTAGGTCCCTTTCTGATCACTGATCCCTCATACCTCAAACTGCCCTTAACCTGCTCATGCACTTCGAGCTCCTCATGCACCAAGACTAGCCCTGCCTAGACTGGAAGGAGTCGACAGGTGTGAGGTCGGGGAATGGCACTTATATGGCAGAAATGGGAGAGATGGTAAGAGGCTGACATGCGGTGAATACCTGGGACGTGCTAGGCTCTGAGTTTAGTCCTCTATCAGTATCAGTATTCAGTATTCCTCTGAAGCTTTACAACAATCCTATGCCAGTGAGACATAACCCCCTCTCTTTGGGCATTCTACAGGCACTCCCAACTCAACATGTTCTATGGGTTTGGAGACTGAGGTTCAGTGAGGTTGAGACATTTGCCCAACATCATACCAGCCTTGTGGAGCAGAAATGGGATCCGATCTCAAAACCCTCACGGTTTTCATGGCACCACATTGCCTCCTCAGAACAAGGCTCAGCAGCAAGAACTGCTCACAGCGCAACACAAAACCTGCTCAGTGGCCCAGGAGACTCCTTTGGAGTGGCTGAAGTCCTCCTCCTAGTAACTCTTCCTGGCCTTCCCCTATCTCTCTGCCTGCTCCAGCTCTAGCTCTTCCCTCAAGCGGTTCTGGAACACGAATGTCCCAGACTTCCAAACTCAGTCTCTGCTCCTCTATTCTACACATCCTGCCTGAGCCACCTCACCCGCCCCTTGGCTCCGGAAGCCAGGCAACACCTCCCACACCGGCAGCTCCGGCACGGACCATTCACCTGACCTGATTCATCTTTCCAGACTCCCACTAATCCTCTCTGTCTGGGCATCCTACGGGCACTCCCAACTCAACATGTTCAGAATAGTTTGTCTTTCCACCAGATTATGCCTCAGTACATGCTGCTCATCTCAGTCAGAGGCATGCCCATTTCCAGTCTCCTGGGCCAAAATGCTGAAGTCATCCTGCTGCTTCCTGAACCCAGCCCAGTCACACACTTCTGATCGTCCCACCACCTCCATGTATCTTGGATCCCATGTCCTTCTGCTCTTGTCCCACCTTCTACCATGGCCACCTCTGTCTATTCATAACTTCCTGACTAGACTTCTGCCTTCAGATTTTCCTTCTCAGGTCTCCCCCTCACAGAATTATCAAAGAGATCCTTCTAAAATGCAAACCTTTCTGTATCAGTCTATATTTTTTAAGACTCTCTGGATTGCCAGTGTCAGAAACCAATTCCAAATTGGCTCATGCTAAAAAAAAAAAAAAAAAAAAAAAAGGCTTTATTTGTTCTTCGTAAGTTGTAAAGTCAACCAAGGTGCTCAGAAAATGAAGACAGGGCCCATCTGTCTTTACTTCTCAGTTCTCCTGCTTCTGGGTGGGTGTCCGTTCATTCTCAGGAAGGTTCCCTTTGTGGTGACCAGATGGCCCAGCAGCTCCAGATGTATTTTCGAGCAGCTTTGCAACCTCATCACAGAGAATCTTGCTCCCAAGAGTTCTGGTGTAATTCTGGATTGATTCTGATATGGTCTGTCTCTGGCCACATGCTGATCTCTGAGCCAGTCACCGTGGCCCAGAGGAGGAAATACTGCCTGCTTAGGCACACCTCATAGGCCTACCACCCCGTACATCACCTGTTCCACAGGAAAGGAGAGGATGGGAACAGGACTCCCTGAAGGAAACTGAAGGCTCTTATTAGAAAAGGAGAAATGGGTATGGATTCTGGGCATATACAAACCTTCTCTTTAAAATCTTTTGGTGTATAAAGGCCCTTATCCAAAAACAGAAAATAACAAGTGTTGGTGAGAATGTGGAGAAATTGGAACCACATTTCTGGTGGGAATATAAAATGGTGCAGCTGCTATAGAAGGCAGAATGATAGTTCTTCAAAAAAATTAAACGCCTGGGTGGCTCAGTGAGTTAAAGCCTCTGCCTTCAGCTCAGATTATGATCTCAGGGTCCTGGGATCAAGGCCCGCATTGGGCTCTCTGCTCAGCAAGGAGCTTGCTTCCTCCTGCCTCTCTGCCTACTTGTGATCTCTCTCTCTCTCTGCCAAATAAGCCACTAAAATCTTTTTTAAAAAATTAAATAAAGAATTACCATATGACCCAGAAATCCCACTTCTAGGTATATACCCAAAAGAGTTGAAAGCAGAGTCTCAAACAAGGTATTTGGGTGTTTGTATACCCATGCTCCTTGCTACATTGTTCACAAGTCAAAAGTGGAAGCAACCCAAGCACTCATGGATGGATGAATAGACAAATAACATGTGGTATGTACATACAATAGAATATTACTCAGCCTTAAAAAGAAATTAAATTTTGATGCATGCTACAACATGGCTGAACCTTAAAAACGTTATGCAAATGAAACAAATCAGACCTGAAGGAAATATTGTATGAAACTGCTCACATGAGGTACATAGAAGAGTTAAATTTATAGAGAAAGAAAATAGTATGGTAGTTACCATGGGCTGGGGAGTTACCCTGGGGGTATGAGGGATCTCGGTAACTCCTCACATTCTGATATTCCTTCATGCATTCATTCATTCATTTGCACAACTCTTTCCTATGCAGTGGAGTTGCCAAGACAAATCCAGTACTTTCTATAAACATCAAAATCCATCCCTCTTCCAGTCCTCATGACGACTCCTATTCTGCCCAATAGCCAGCTCATTTGCCCATCCCCATTGACCTCAGCCCTGACAATCCTTCATTGCCTAGCTTTGCCCCCTTTCCAGCCACCTAGCTTTTCTTCAACTTCTGACCTTCAGCAAAGAAACACTCACCTCTCTCTCTCTTCCATCTGGAGCATACGGAATTCTAGAAGGATAGAAAGATCAGTCACTACAAAAAGAGGGGGACTGTGTGAGGGAGAAGAGGCCCACTGAAACAAGGTTCTCCTGCATCTGCCCTAGACATTTTTAGGATACCCCTCTATTTAAAGTGGGTCATACAAATCCCCAGAAGTCTAAATGTCCTAAAAGAGAGGAAGCAGTCTCTTTGAGGATAAATTGCAGAGGAATGTTGACCTTATAGCACAGTCAGTCATGATGGAGGGTATCTGACCATTTAGGATAGAAGATAAGAGAAGTGGATTTCAACTCTGAGGGCATCAGAATCAGGAATTTTTTTGAAAAATGAGGATTCCTAGGCTCTGCCAGGTCCACTGAATCAGTATCTTTGGGGGATGGGGACTCAACATTTGTACATGAGAAGACTCCATGGGTGGGTGTGTTATGCTCCAAGCATGATAATTTGCAGTCTAGAGGATAAGGAAATCGAAACCTGGGCCAGAGAACAAAGCTTGAAGTGCTGAAAAGATACTACCAGGAGTCCCTGGCCACAGCATCCCATGGAGAGAGAACTCTGGAACCAACAGCTTCTCGACGGGTTAAGTCTGATACCCCCTGTATTTAGGACCACAGCACAGCACTACAGACTGAGTGACTTAAATGACAGCCATTCGCTTATTTTCTAGCAGTTCTGAGGGGCCAGAAATCCAAGAGAATGTGTTGACAGGGTTGGTTGCTTCAGATGCCTCCCTCCTTGGATTGTAGATGGCAGTCTTCTCCCTGTGTCTTCACATGGTCTCCCTCTGTACATGTCTGTGTCCTAATTTCCTCTTCTTATGAGGACACCACTTATATTGGGTTAGGACCCACTCTAATGACTTTTAACTTAATTACCTCTTTAAAACTCCTATCTACTAACACACTTTCTGAAGTAGTGAGGGTTATAGGACTTCAACATATGAATTTGGGGGAAGGAGCTGAAGAGACACAATCCAGCCCATAACACACCTACTGAAACGACCAGTTCAAGTCTTTCTTGCCCAAAGTCAGTAGAAATCCTATGTACATATGCCTGTCCTGAGTTGGAAAAAAATATGGCACCTATCTTGTCAACATCTGCTGTGAGAGTCCCACATGAGGCAGAAGAAAGTGGCCCATGATTAGCAAATACATAAATTGAAATAGAAATTACTGTCATGAGAATATTTGCAGTCTTTCTCCCTCTTGCATTGGTTCTGACTGTGTCAGATCTCAAGTTACAGAAGACCTGACTAATGGTAGCTTATATAAAAAGGCTCATTTGCTCTTATAACAAGAAGTCTGGAGGCAGGTTGCTTGTGTGTGAGCTCTGCAAATTGTGCATGCTGACATCAAGGCCTCTGTGCTTTTTATGGGTTTTTCTTTCATGTTTGTGACTTCATGGCCACAGATGACTGCTGGAGACCCAAACATCATGCTCTCAGCCAAGGTAAGAAGAAAGATGGAGGGGCCATGCCATATGTGAGAATCTTTACCAGGGAAATAAAAATATCCTTAGAAACTCGCAGCAGATTTTTACTATGTCACTGGCCAAAACTGCCATTTGGCCATTCCTAAGAAATCTGGGAAGGCAAGTATTTGGCTGGATGCATTTATTCATTACTTCAACAAATATTTATTGTATGCCTAATATATGTCAGAGACTGTTCTAGGTACTTGGGGCACAGCAGTTACTAGAAGACAAAAACCACGGCCTCGTGGGGCTTATATTCCAGAGGAAGCTTACATCCTGGGGCTCACATTGTCACTTCCTTAATAAAATTGGGTGGAAATAGAGCTGTCACTCCCTCCAGCCTGCAAAAAGAGAACCCCGTAACTTCCATCCTAATTTTCCACCTGCATCCCCCTCAAAAGTCTTGCTCAAGATGGTCTAGGTCAACTTAAAATAAAGAAGATATAGATGAGGGGAGGGAGGAGAGGAAGAGAAAAAACAGTGAGGGTCTGAGAAGAAGATAATTTTCCAGGTACTGTGAAGGATAGTTTTCAGAATAGCCATGGGAATGGAAACGAATAAGAGAGGAAACGGACTTGTGTTCTTTTTTGAGTCTTAGCCATGATTTTTGAGAAAGCTGAGTGAAGAAATTGGGTTATTCAGAAATTCCTTTTATCATATGGGTTGTGACACTGTTCTGATACTGAACCACATGGGCCCCAACTTCCTAAGGGTAATATCTTATTTGTAGCTGGGATGTACAGTCATCATTTCTTGGCTTTGCATTGTGCAACCTCAAAGAAGTCACCTTCCAAACTTCATGTTACTTCATGGCTGTGTCACTCTCCCCTCCCTAAATCTTTGGTCCTCACTCTCAAAGTTAATCCTACCTAAATTCTTCCCTGTTTCCCAATTGTGTATTCCACATAGGCCCCTGTAGCCCATCCACCTTCTCCAATTCCATCCAAACTGTCTCTTCCCCTCACTCCCCAAACCTGTAGGTAGGAGAAAATTTCATAGCCAGACAAGATAGAAGTAATAATCCATAGTCTATTGCTCAAAGTAGAACTCTTTCAAATTTAAACCCATGTCAGAAAACACCAGCATACCTCTCTAACTAAATCTTTTACAGAAAATCTTTCCTTCCCGCCTCCCCCCAAACATAGCAACAAAAGGCTCACCCACTTTAAATTACTGCAAAGCACACTCTGCATCATGTGCAGAGAGATTTCGGGAGCCTTCCCAGTTTACTCCAAGGATAATAGGCGGAACTTGAGTTACATTTGTGACTCAAGAACCAATCTTAGTGAGTTTTCCAAAATAAAGGAAGTTAGAGACCAGACAACAAGCAAATAATACCCTACTTCCTATAGCTGTATCTTTATTAAAAAATAATAGTATAACAAAATTCCTCTTCTCTGGAAAAATAACTAGAATATTCTGGTGTATTTTTTTCCTAAAAATTTTATTTATTTACTTATTTGACAGAGAGAGAGAGAGAGAGAGAGAGAGAGAGAGAGAACGCAAAAGCAGGCAAAGTAGCCAATGGAGAAGGAAAAGCAGGCTCCAGCTGAGCAGAGAGCCTGATTTGGGGCTCAATCCCAGGACCCTGGCATCATGACCTGAGCCAAAGGCACCCCTGGTGTATTTTTTTAAAAGTCAGTTTTGTTTCCTGGACCCATCCCTTCCTTATATACACACACTTATAAGAATACACACACCACAGGTGCTTGGGTGGCACAGTTGGTTAAGCATTCGAGTCTTCATTTGGCTCAGGTCATGATCTCAGTGTTGTGAGCATAAGCCCTGAGTCAGGCTTTGCTCTGGGGTGTGGAGCCTGCTTGAGATTCTCTCTCTCCCTCTCCCTCTGCCCCTCATCTCTCCACCTTAGAAAGAAAGAAAGAAAGAAAGAAAGAAAGAGAGAGAGAGAGAGGGAGGGAGGGAGGGAGGGAGGGAAGGAAGGAAGGAAAGAAGAAAGAAAAAGAAAGAGAAAGGAAGGAAGAAAACAAACTAAGCTAAAAAAGAAAAAAAAACACACATCCATGCAACACTGTATCAGTTAAGATTAAGTTCTTCTGGTTGTAACAGAAAACTCAACATTATAGAGCTTAAACAAGAAGGAATTTTTTTCTATATTTCAGGTAACATACAGACAAGCATGTCAGTCCAGGGTTTCCATGGAATTCCATAGTGTCAGGGACCAAGGCTCTTATTGCACTACCATCTGTGGTCTCCATTCCTAAGCCATCTTGTCCAAGATGGCTACTCCAGTTCTCGCTTTAATGCCACATTTCAGCAAACACATTCAAAAAAAGAAACAAGTGTTACCTGTCACTTCTGCTCACATACCATTGGCTAAAATTTAATCATATGGTCACACCTACCTGCAAGGCACTTTGGGAAATGTAGTCTTCTTAAGATAGCCATTTATGCAGCTAAATACTTATTTCGTTTACTACTGTAAAAAGAAGGGAACGACACAATAAAGTAGTATTGAATTATAACACAAAGTTAAAAAATCCATCTCTCTATACTAACATAAATAAATTGTTGATTAAATAAATAGGAGAGAATAAACAAATCTGATACTCCACATTTAAGGAGGTCAAGCATAATTCTTCACTCCAGTGGAGGAGTGTGGGCTGTACTTAAAAGTGAATTTGAAAGTCATCAAAAACAAGGAAAATCTCAGAAACTATCATAACCAAGAAGAGTCAAAAGACATATATGATTAAGAACTATTATGTGAGTTCCTAGAAGGGATCCTGGAATCCGACTCTTGAATTTGGCTCAGGTCATGCTCTCAGGGTCCTGAAATCAAGCCCCTCATTAGGTTCTTCACTGAGCATGGAACCTGCTTGAAATTGTTCTCTCTCTATCTCTCTCTCAAAAAAAGAAAAATTTAAAAATGAAAGTCTAATTAAAAAAAAAAAAAGGAAACTAGATGTTGGAGGTTAACTAGTAGTTTTTTTCCCCAGCACCATGCATGAGCCATCTCTTCTCTTTATACCCCCAAATCCAAGAGATGTTCACACTATAAAGGGCTTTTGAGGCCATAGCTTATACCCAAAAATGAGGGAAAGAAGCCAAAATAAATCTCCAAAGAGGGCTGGCCTGCTACTCCCAGCTAGCCGATGGAAGTGCTAGAACCAGAAGCCAGACCTCTTGACAAAGGGCTGAGTGCTCGCTCCGCTTTTCCATCCTGGTGAAGGAGATACCTCCACATAGTGGGAAGAGCTCTGCCATTAACTGTCCTTGTAACAATGGCGAGTCACTCCATCTCTCTGAGCAATGGTTTCCTCACCTTGAAAATGAAGATAATGCTAACTGCCCTGTTATCTTAACAGGACTGTTGTGAGAAGTGAAACCCGTATAAACATCTGGTATTCTCTGCTGTAATCAACCAGCAGGGACCTTTTGACATACTGAAGTTTGTGACACAGACCAACGGAATTGACCCAAACATCACACTTATTTATTCAACATGTAGGCAGTATTGCCTGTCTTTAAAATTAGGATGCAAAATCTGGTCACGGTTAGTACTTTTCTTTTTTCTGATTAATTAAGGAGGCTTGCTGTTAATAGGCTGTTCTGGTGTCTCTCACACCTCCTTACTCCCTGACCAGCCATCCAGGAAGCCTGGATTCCCACACAGCCCCACCAGAAGAATACAGGAGGCTACTCAGGCTACCACTCCCCGCCCACCACCATCCCGCTTCTCCTAGCAACCCACTGACAGCAGGGTCTAGCAGATGGTACTGATTCCCTAGGGAACACTGCCTCACAGATCCAGATCTTTGCACAAGCTTGCGGGGCTTCTCCAAAGGAGGCCAGCACCATTTCCTCAGTGCTGACCGCAGTGAGAACCCCCACATCTGTGCTCCTACCATGCGGCGACTCGTGCCCACCTCTTTCCAGTCACATTCTTCAGCGCTCCTTAACCTCAGAGGCACCGAGCCAGCCTTGGTTTCAGTGTCTACTACCTCAGAGGTTCAGAACCCCATTCTTCTTTTCTTCCGGGGCTCCACCTTTGGAGTCCAGTCACTTTGGTTTTTATCTTAAAATCCTCAACACTCAAAAATGTCACTATCTCTTATAAAAGCTGAGTTGGGTACCTCAAGGGTACCTTACATCCCCTGTTAGGAGGAAAACCATCATCAACACTCAAAGGCATTTCAGGCATAGGGAAGACTTCCAGATAATTTTCCCTCTACACTTTGGGAGATTCTCACTGATGGCAAGGAGACTTTTTAGCATCTGTGACTGAAAGTACAAACCCCTCAATGAAGGGGAGAGAGAGAGAGAGAGAGAGAGGGAGAGAGAGAGAGAGAGAGAGATTATATGATTTGGCAAGACATTTTACTATAAACAAACAAAAAATAAAAATAAAATTGAGTACATACATGTCCCAAGCATTGGGACATGGAAATCAAGAAATTGATCAGTGTTCCTGCCTCAAGAAAGTTAGAGCCTAGGAGAGGAAACAGATGATTACCATGCAGTTTATAAGTAACCTAAGTGGTTATTTATTAGAGGATGTCATGTTAATGCAAAGGCGGGATCCTAACCAGTCTTGCAGAAAGCAGTCCCCCACAACTACTCTAGGTCTGAAAGGGTGTAGAGATGTAAAGATGACCCTCTGGGCCTCAGAGTTGATCAGACAGAGATCTGGGTGTCAAGAGAGGATAGGAGGCTAAAAGTGTGGCATGTCTTCAGTACCAATATTATGAAAAAGAAACTTAATGTGATATCAGATAAAAACAATAAAAAGGAGAGAGTCTTGTATGAGTCTGGTCTCTCCTGATTGAAAGGGACAGAAGTTGAGTCCAACCGAGCTGGGCCTAACAGAGAATTAGAAAGATACAGGACTGTAATCGGGAATAAGGGCAAGGGCCCAGGAAAAACCCAAAACTGGAGCTTGATCACAACATGGCTCTGTTTCTCTCTGGGAGGGGCTTCACTTTCTTCCACAGCTTGGCTAGTTTTGTGTGCTGGAGACCACAGCTTCAGAAGTCCCCGAGTCCAGCACCCAGGGGCTGCTTCCCCTAGGAAGAGGTACAACAATCGTCTCTTGGCTCCAATTTGGAAAACGCCAAGGGAAGATTCTGCCTGGCCTGGTTTGGGTCAGTGTTCACACCCAGACCCATAAACTAGAGCCAGGGCAGAGAGAGAGTACAGAGGGTCCCTGAGGGTCTCCTCAAATAGACGAAATCTCTGTAATTATAAGCACAGAGTAATACTCTTCTAATTATTTGTTAGTCTCCAGGAAGTTGGCCAGAGTAAATAGATGTGAACTGTTTACACCTAACTAGCATTTTGCTAAGAAAGCACTGAGGGAATGGGGTGGGACTAGGGATCAGAAGAGAGAAGGTTCAGCGCCTGCCCTCGAGGACCTCCCCGCTGTTAGAGCTACCTCGGATCAAAGTGGATCTGCGAACCCACCTGAGAGCAGGGGAGGGGCCCGGAGGTGGGGCAAGATGACCCCAAGAGGCTGAGCTCCTGGTCTCCTGTACCTAGAGCATCATCAGCTTCCTGAGTTCTATCTATTGGATCTCACGTAGAATCGTGTTTGTGAATAAGGTTTTTACATCTTTAAAAATGTGTGAACACTTACAGGTATATCCCAGCTCCCTTGTTTGCTCCTGGAGATTCTGATGTCCAGGAGATCTGCCTACGACATGCATTTAATCCTCACAACCATGCCAAGATCTGGCTGATGGGAGGTAAAAATGAATGTGGAGGCCCTTGTCCTGATCTGCCGTCCAGGCCACTGTTCTGCTACCGGCCCTCACTTCACGTGCATGGAACAGCCAGCTAAAACCATAGCCAAGAGTCCACACATGGAAATTCAGAGAAGGGAGAGCATTCTCTTGAATTGTTCTATAGCAGCGTACTGAGGAGCACATCCTGTGGACTGAAGGAGGGGCAGATGAGAGGCGGAGAGGAAGGGAGAAGAGAGCGAGCACGGATGCGACGGCATGCAGAGACTGGGGACAGGTGCACCATGGGCGGAGGAGCCAGGGCAAGAAGTGGGCCCGGAGAAGGGAAGGCGGGACTATAAAGGAGAAGGGAGTCTGGGAAGGGGGACACATAAGGGGCCAGTGCAGCACCAGAGCGCCAAGACCTGTCCTCCCAACAGCTCCACGCCTCCCCTTGCCTCTGCGCCACAAACTGAAGGCCTGAATCACTGCCTCAACATTGCCTCCAGAAGCCAGAATCAGATGCTTGAACGTAGGTTCCCCTAACTGCAAGGGTGCAAGAGAGTGACCGTGGGCTAGGCCCTGAGCTCAGGGCCAGGCAGGACGTGGGGATCCCGAGGGGACTCGCTTGGTGTCCCTACAAGCCAATATCCTATTGACCAACCGTCATTTACTGAGAATGGGAACAACAGATTGGCTATCAATAAAATTCATATATGTTTTTCTTGATGTTAAAAACAAGAGAATTACCTTGTGCACTGAAACATTTTAACTTGATGAAAATTGTCCACCATTTCACTTTAGTCTTAAAACCAAATAGTGTTTCTTTTTTTTTTTTTTTTTTAAGATTTTATTTATTTGACAGAGAGAAACACAGCCAGAGAGGGAACACAAGCAGGGGGAGTGAGAGAGGGAGAAGCAGGCTTCCCGCCGAGCAGGGAGCCCGATGTGGGACTCGATCCAGGGACTCCAAGATCATGCCCTGAGCCGAAGGCAGTCGCTTAACCGACTGAGCCACCCAGGCGCCCCCCAAATAGTGTTTCTTTCAAGGCCCAGAGATAACTTATATTGGTAGAGTTATAAAATCTTGTTCAAATTTTGCTTAAAAATCTGATTTCTCTGACTTTTATGTTGACAGAATGTTTCCCATGTTTTCATTTTTGTATTGCCTTAAGATTCTCAAAATCAAACAACTGCTTGGGAAGGCTGGTGTCAGGGTTCTGATTGAGATGATAGCATAAGTCTCCAGAGGACGGCCACAAGCCAGGCAGTTTTTGGCTAATTTTCTGTCTCGGGGGGGGGGGGGGCAGCAGCCTGAAACCCAGCAACACTGGAAAGATGGTTTTTTGGTTTGTTTGTTTGTTTTCCTCAGAAGGATGCTGTCTCTCCTGGCAGGATAATATCCATTCCATCTAGTCATATACATCAGGATCATGTCCAGAAAGTGGAGTTACCGGCGCTACGTTTATCATTTATTCCAGATGTGTCTGATGTCCCTTAAACATTGACCCAAAACCCCGTCCCCACAGGCAGCTGCCTTGATGGCCCAGCTCTCCATCTGCCTTTGGCTGCTCCCGCTGTTCACATAGATTTAATCCTCACAACAATGCAAAGAAAATAAGTCATATTATTATACCCGTTTTATAAAGGAGGAAATGGAGACTTAGAGAGATGAGTAGTTTGCCTAAGGACAAACTAAGTGGAAAGCAAAGGAGCCACAGTTAGACCAGAACTTCAAAGCCTGTGTTCTTACATAGGCCACTGTCTACTGACTCCTCTAGAAAGGGTAAGCACATGTTTCACTCACATTCGTATTTTAGAGTTTCTGCCAACATGGCTATTTTTGACTTGAGACACAGACTTTGGGTCCCTCACTCATTGAATCATATCAAGGAAGAGTGCACCGGGTGGTAGGAAGAGAACGGGTCTGGGAGACCTGGTCTGTGAATCACGGTCCCTACACGTAGTGGGTGTTCAGTAAACACTTGTGAAATTGAGACCCACAAGTCACTATGTACATCTGATTATGCCTTTCTCCTGGGTGTTCAAGAGGGCACTCTAATGAAAGATTCCACAGTTCACACCAGCATCACATGGGTTGCAAAACATTGTAGTATAGCATGAAAAACTGCCACCATTTACTGAAAACCCACTAAATTTCCTTCATAGTGTAGAATTTGGGGAACAAGGGTAATAGGATAATGTAGGAAACTTTTGCTCAAAGTAGCCTCTGCCTCTAACTTCTGTTTTGTTCAACTTGTCATAACTTCTAACTTTGACCCAGAAAAATCTCAAGGGAAATGAAATTAAGCTGTTTCCCAGATTTGCTTTTCAAAATCAGTCCCGGGCAAATATTCTGTGTGGCCACAAGGGAGGATTGCACGGAATTCCTAGACCAATTACGAAGCTTTGGGGGACTGACAAGCTGAGAGGGTGCAAGAAAAATGACACAGGAGGCTGTGTTGCCCTAAGAATTGCCTCCATTGCCGGTCTGCCCAGGGCCATATTCCTCTTTGCCGTTCCTTTAGTTCATACTTGCCCTTTCCTGCTATCAGAAATCATGTCTATTTGATGCTTCTGTTTGGATTTGGGGCTGGGCCAAGTTGTCCCCAATGACTAAATCCGGCCAAAGTTTTGCATAAGTGCCCAGGGACTATCATCAAAGTCCCTGCAGTTCCCCAGTCCAAACGGTCCCCCTCCATGAAGGTGGGAGGGGGCAAAGTTTTACTCGACACTGGCAGCCACCAGCGGGAGTGAGCTATCCCTTCAGAGAACCCATTTGTAAATGCTCGACTTCAACAGGGACTTGGTTTTATCTTTTTCTAGAGAACAGTGGCATTAAATTTTAAATCTGCATATTCATCATTCTGGAGAAATAAACACGGTATGAAACTAACCGAAAGATTTAATAGTCAACATTTAATAATCCCCCAGTCATATGTGGGACAAGATTTTATTCTAAAGGACTTTAACACTCATAGATGATTGTGCAGGCAACATTCAAGAAAACTATCTTTCTTCCCCACAGTAGATTTTCTTTCATTCTTTGTGGGTTTTCAACAGATTACTCCCAAGAGAAAAATCCTGCCTACTCTCTTTTCCTTACAGGAATGTGGTCATGGTGTTTTAAGCATGGCCAGGAATTTCCTTTGTATCTGAGTTTCTCATACCTTCTCATCCTTAAAGTTATCTTTTCAATGACATTCTCTCTTTTAAAAAATCTAATCTAAATTAAAAGAACTACACTAGACACAAGTCTCCATCTCAAGCTGGTCCTCTGTTTTTTTCTTAGCCACAGAAGGATTGCTTGGGCCCTGGGAAAATGTAATCTACTGGTTTCAATAGAGAGATTGAGGGAGGAGATTTTAGGAGTGAAACATCCACGAGAGCTCTTGCTAATAAAAATGTGAATTTCACCAAGACTTTTTTAAAAACTGTTGAAAATTGGGGGAGATTTAGCAGCACTGCCTGTGATTGAACTATGTTGGTTCTATTCATGAATGCCACTTATTTTCCATCCTATAAGAAATTAAGGAAATCTAAACCAAACCCTCTTGCATAGATATTATTCAGTAGTAACAAGTTCCAATAATGGAGAATCCATTCTTCTGTCTAATCATAGGGCCATTTTCCCAACTGTTTCACACATGCTAATGGAGTGTGACAAGTAAAATACATTTGGCTCAGTCTATGGTCCAACATGAAATGGCTTCACAACGATGAGGCTCCTAATCATTTCTCTCCTAATCTACCACTGCTTTAGGGGGTTGGTGTCTTCCCTGTCATGAGCGATTTCAGTGCACTGATCAGGGTGGACTTGACAGATTCTTTATCAATGTCAAATGTCTTCTGTGGTTAAGTCCAGTAACACTCAAACAAAACGCCTCATAGATATTAGATATATGGTGGCATTACAGAATTCTCTTGCAGGCAATATTTTTTGGTCAACCTATGAAAAGAAAAAGGGAGTGAGGGCTAAAAATCAAAGGAAGATGCAGCAAAAGTCTCGGCAGTTATTTCTGTGGAAGTCAGACAATGTGACTGACATGGGGCCAATCACTCTCCCCTCCTCCATTCAAGTTAGAATAGAACAAAGAGAAATTGCCAACAAAGAAAGCAATGATCTAGGGGGAGGGGACTGAATCTCAATAGGTTTTTAATTTCAGGAAAAAGAGCAATATTGCAGAAAAACATGGGACCCCTGCGTAGGCACCCACATACCTCCATAAGTACATGCCTACTTTTATCAGTTAAAATCATACATTTTCCATATGAATTTCTATTTTGACTTGTGAAGCTAATCTGTCAGACTTCATTGACATTACCAACTCCCCCAATGTCTAACATAGTGTCAACTGGCTGGAAAAAATAGAATCCAAGAATCTCTGAGTAAAACAGAGACTCTGGTTGATGTTGAATTTGCTGTTGGTAAAAAGAGTGTACAGAGCCATCAATATTGTGCCCTCTCCGGCCGTCTAGCCATGACAACTTCATTATGGGGAATGTTGGCTTTTTCAGTGCATAGCAAAGGCGATTCTATGAGCAAATTTTAAAAGATCCTCTCATAAGTGTACAAAGTGAGGCCTGCCAATCCCCTCTCTCCCCAAAATAAAGAAAATATCCCAACCAATTGCTAAATCTGTGGTAAATTGTTTTAAGCCAATGTTTCAGAATACCTCTATCTAGAATAACATGGAATGCAAGAAGTCTTGTTGCCTTTAGACACCTGAAAGCCAAGGTAAGGAAATCCTCATCAGAGCCGCAAAGGGACAGTAGAAAGAAGTGCTCTAAGCGTTGTGGGTGCTAACCTGGAATTGTTACTTGTTACACGATCAGATCCATGAATTAGTCTGAATGAACAAGACAGCCTGCACCCCCAAATCCTCGGCTGTGCGTCTGCTCTTCTGCATTACACAGTTCAAGCTAAAGCTATTTCACGACTTTCTTTGATTCTTTTTCTTTTTTGTATTAATTTAGAAAGTTGGTACTTTAATGTAATTGAACTCACTGAAGCTAAAAATGTCCAGACCTTTTTAATAAGGTACCCTTCAATATTAAACTTCGGGGTCTGTTCTCCTCCCAAGTAGGCACTTAACTCCCATCAGTGCTAATGGCAGTCGTACACAAACATTGAGTAGGAAATATATATCTCTTTGTCTCTTTGAACTGAGCTCCAAGGGAGGCAAGGGGTGAAGAAAGGGAAAAACAACTTTGAGATTGAATAAGAGAGGTAGAGTTGCTGATTCGTTTACAAAGATGAAATTAATGCCTGGCATCCTCAAATTTCAGGGAACATGCACTTTTAATAAGAAAGAGAGATGAGAAAATTTCTAAATCATTTTGAATAATACCCAAATCATGTTTCCCCAAGAAATCTGTTTTCCCTCCATCCCCAGCACATACATTAGACCCATTTTGCACTTGTTATGTACATAATGATTCTAGACAACATAAGACAATTTCATGATTTTTTTCTTATCATTTTTACTTATCTACCAGTGAGCCAATTTATGCAGCTTAAACCACTGCTAAAGAAGATGCATCAAAAATTGTCTGTAATCATTACAAATAATAGCGCGGAATGTTCACAAGAAGCTGTTTTCTTATCATATTTTCATTAAAACGTCTTTTCACCTGCTTTGCTTTTCCCACGTCTGAAACCTGCATTGTAATCAGTCTTATTAACTGAGAACATAAATATGATTTATTATGGTCTGATAATGGAAGCTACGTGGACCCAGAGAAGGGCTATATTGTCCTTTGATAAAATGGCTCTTTTCTCTCAAATGGAGAGCTCTATCATGAGAACATGCAGAATGTAGTGAGTGATTATTTCCTCAGGGTGAGTGATGGCGAAGCCCGACAGAAAATCTTCTTGTTGACCATGACAGCCTCAGAGGGTCCCTAAACCTCCCTGAGTTTGACAACCTGCAGACACTTTTGATGAACTGTATTCTTCTGTAAGAGACAGCCTGTCTGGGAGGAGAAAAGAGACCTTTATTGTCTGATCGGCTATTATTGTCCTGATCTTTTATAAGCAATCTCTAATGCACATGAATATAATATCCTTTCACACAAGTGCCAAGCATAATAGAAATGTAGTTATAGGACACTCCCCCTGGTTATGTAAATGTCCTTACACCATAATTAAGAGAGATGGTTGGTGACTGATAGGGGAAAGAAAGAGTAAT
This sequence comes from Spilogale gracilis, assembly GCA_004023965.1. Taxonomy (NCBI): domain Eukaryota; kingdom Metazoa; phylum Chordata; class Mammalia; order Carnivora; family Mephitidae; genus Spilogale; species Spilogale gracilis. The sequence continues at coordinate 50,947 of PITA01010006.1, forward strand.
CAAACTGTTTTAGCATTTCTCCCTATTTTAAAGACTTCAACCCAAGGTAAACAGCATTTATGGTAGATATAGGGAAGCAGATTATTTTGAAGACTTAGACTAAAAGGAAAAATAGTTTTGAATATGGTATTGGTGTTATATTTTTATTAAACATGCAAATGGAAGCTGGTTTTCAGCCAAAAGTGATTACTATGCTGATATGACTTAGAAGAAAATGAGTATGCCTCTCAAAATACCTGGCTGAGGGTTACAGCAAGAACAAAGACCTATTAATAAGGAATGTAGTCACACAAATGGGTCCTCCAGTCCAAATAAAGTTCTCCACTAAATTCCCTCTTATCCATTTCCACAAGTCCAAATATGGCAAATATATATATATATTCATTTTTCAATTAACAAATATATTTGCAAACAAAACTCTTACAATTATTGGACAATTAAATTTACTCCTTAATGTGGCCCTTGGGAGTCATCTCCATTTCTGAACTGTGAAGGATAGTTCTAGACGGTGTTTGTCTGGATTTGATGACAAAGATTTTCTGATCTGCCAGATAAAATCCAACCAGATTTGTAGCGAGCAGGCCAGCCCATGGAGGCCAGTAGCTTGATGCTCAACCTCAGCTGCTGGCAGAAAGGAGAAAAAGACATCACCCACCCGAAAAATTTTAATCCCCCAGCAAAATACAATACTCAATTTTTCATTAACCTTCTGACATCTGGACTCAGAGTATCCCCACACTAATCGCTAATGGGTTTTGCATTACCAATTAGTGGAGCGAATTCTCCAGCTCTGGTGCCAAAGGGTTAATCATTAGTTTCACACCACTGGGTGGTCAGAGTTAGAAGAGCAGCTCCCGAACCTAAAAGAGTGGATGGAGAGTGAGGGTCTGGGGGTAGGAGAGAGCCCTCATTATCGAGAAGGAACATGCAGCTCACGGGCATTGACCTCCATATCTCTCTCCTGGCATCTTGCCTCGAGGTGGATTTAAGAATTATACAAGCATGCACATGCGCACACACGCACGCATATTTATACACAGGTCGGGGCCCAGAACAAATCACCAACTTAGCCGGTCTCTGCTGACCCTGTTCCATCAAAGGTAGATCAGACCAGAGGAATTCTCTCCCTCTCTCTCTCTCTCTCTGTCTCTCTCTCTCAGCACCTCTCTCTATTTGCTTCTCTGAGCAATGACTTTCCCATGGGAATGAAAAAATTTGCCATTTCGGAGAGAGCTGGGTTTTGAGAAGTGTTTGATCTCTCTTAAGAGATACTTCTCTGAAGTTCTGCCAAACCTCGATTATCTGTACAAATGAGGCTTAGAGAAAGTATGGAAAGATTCGATTCACAGATAATCTTCAAACTCCAGCTTGGTCTATATTTTAGTTTCTTTCTGAACGAATTATACCAGAGCAATTAACAAACAAAGCCCATTGGATGTTTCCTTTCTCCTTTTATGGTCAATTTTGTGGATGTCAGCAGCATGAGGAAATTGTCAAAACACTAGCAACAAGAAGAGGAAAGGGAAAAAACAAAATACCCAGATAGTCTGCAAACTAGATAATCTGTTCCTGAATAATTGAGAAGAATCTAATTTCAAAGATAATAAAAGAAGGCCCAGAGAGCAATTTCATCTTGAAAATGCACCACCCCTTCTCCCTAATCCCAAAACAGCCGGTAGGAAAATAAATAAGTAAACAAAAAGACGCAAGAAAAATTTGAACCTACTGTCCTCGTCCTCATTTTCTCTGATTTAATAGACACATGTTCTAAGTTGGATTATATTCTAAAGAGGGTCAGGACCGAGCGGAGGAGAAGGAAGCACAGAAGACACTTATTTGTGTTCTGTCGAGCTCTGTTGTGGGGTACTGTTAGCAATGAGAGCAACAAAATTGCTTTCAAAACTATATGGCCTAAAACAACTGAAATTGATCCTCTCCTCTCTCTCTCTCTTTCCTTTTTTTAATTTTTTCTTTTCTCTCTCTCTCATTTTTTTAAGAAACCCAGCATTCAAAAGAGGAACAGCAGTGACTCAGCACTTTATTATTTTTTTAGTCCCAAATTTTTGATTCCTTACGCAAAAAAAACCACTTGAAAGCATTGATCCTGAAATGAGAAACTTTGCTACACTTGATTCTCCACGGTGCTTCCACTCAAGACCAGAATTTAAAACTTTTCAGTCAAAGGAAGAAAGACTCTTAATGAGCCTAATCACCCACAATATTTTGGCCAGAGTCATTGACTGACTGCACTTGGTTAGTTCTGCTTTAGAAACGAAAATCTAATAAAGTAACTGGCAGTTTAAATGTCACAGAAATTTTCTCCAACATCCCAACTGGACTTGTGAAAACAGGCTCAAATTCCTCTTATCTCCCTCTCTTTCACCTTCAAATGCCATGCTTCTAAACCAAACCATTTCCTAAGAAATAGCAGAACTCCATTGGGTTCAGAGGTCGGGTCAAGGGTGGGGAGGAGGAAGACTCTTTCTTCAAGTTGGAGGGGATTTGCTTTTTTCCACACACTAAGGCAAGAAGGACCGGAATCCTGAGGCTGGAATGTTCTGCCTCTTGCAAGGGAATTCAAAGGAGCCATTGTGTTTGATACTTTGCTTCCCAATTGGCCTCTGACAGCAACATCAGAAGCAACAGATACTTGAGTTCTACATCTGGGAAGAGGCATTTTTTAACAAAGAAAAAAAAAAAACACGCTCTTGAAGACATTGAAGCCTAATTACTCTATATTCCATAGTCTTAAAGATTGAGATCTCTCTGATACTATGTGATAACCCCTTGAAGAATGGGAGCAACTCCATTAGGACTTGAACAGATAACATTTCTATACTCTCCCCTCAATAAAACGTGTATTCAAGTTGGATGCTTTTGATTGGATGCTTTTGTTTCTCCAGCCACTGAATTGTGATGATCATTGTATAGGCTACAGTGCCATTTATTAAGTTGCCAAGTGGAAAATAAACTCTTCACTAAAATGTAATAGGGGCTTAGGATGAATACGACTAAACAATCAAGGAATCAGTTTGGGTTAACCACTGTCCCACTTGTTCTTCTAGAAGATGTACACATCAAGTCCTCAGATTTATGATGGGGCCTTTAAAGTTCTGAAGAGTCTGGACTGTAGCATCAAAAATCCATGCTAAGGAACAGAAGGTATTCTGAGCACCCTGGTCGTTAGCATCATGATGGTTGGAACCACTACACAATATCCCCTGGTAGAAATTTCCCCTATTTCTAGTGCTACTGTGACCCAAAAAGAGATGAACCAAAGGCAGGAAAAGAGAAAAAGAATGGGAGTGGCACTCTGGGAAGCACTGAGGCTGGGACAAGAGAAAGGGTAGGGCAGGAGAGAGGGCATTCGTTGGTAGAGAGGTTTTATGAAACCATTAGCAAGCATGATAAAGGGGGAAAAGGCAACCACTGAGAAAGCATTCATTTCCCAAATTTTAGTCACACATGAAGAGCCCCAGGTAATTTTAGTTGTTCTCTCAGAACAGTCAAATCCTGGGCCTCTCAGAAGCCATTGGAAATGTCTCAGGTTCTCATTCTGCTATTTTGATGGAAATTAAACTTGTAAATCAATAATAGAACAGAAGCAACTCTGTGTGAAAGCACTACTCCTTTATCCTCTATTCTCCAGCATTCTTGCCCAAATGATTTAAGATACCTAAATGCAAGTGAAAAAAAAATTAAGTTTGAGACTTCCTTGTACAATTTTAGCTTAAGTCTCCTTTGAAAGAACATTCTAAAGTAGACATGGAGAATAAAACCGTATAATACTCTTAGGCTCATGGCCTAGCCCTTGAAAGCTTTCGAAGAGATTGATGTGTGCATCCCAGGGGAATGTGGGATGGTAGACATGAGCAACATCAACAGACCTCTCAAACTCTCCCTTGTTCATCCTTTCTTGGCTCTCTTCTACCACCACCCTTCTCTTGGGCATCTTTTTTCCTCTTCTTTTCTTTTTAATGTATGTCATCTGCTGCTCTTTCCTCTAGATTTTTACCATCTGTTATTCCACTTTATTTTTTTCCACTTGTACATTTCTGTCACAACTTCTTTATTTTTATTATCCTATGATAAGCATTGCATTCCTCAAGACCACACACACAATGCTAAAGAAGTCCTCCAACTAACACTATTGATTCCCATTATAGAGACAGCCACTCTCCCCAGCTCTCAGCTTTTCCCAGCCTTTCTCACTCTTCCAATTAAGACTTTCCACATCTGGAGCAAGATTAAGAAATATGTGTCCACTGTTGACCCATTGCTGGTACAGAAAAGGTAGTGGTTGCCGAGAAACCCAGAAACAAACACCAACCAAAACGACAGTATGACATTCCCAGCAAAGACCAGAACCAATACTTGGGAAGTGTCTTCTAATTCCTGATCCTTGAGACCCCAGGAGCACCCAGTGCATCCACGTTTCCTAAAAGGTCTCAGTCTTGTTCTTGATTTTTAACTGTATACCTCCAGCTACTGAAAAATTAGACTGAAGCCTAATCTGGGGGTAATTTCATTTCCTAGTAACTTTGCAGCCAGTCTTTTGAACATTCTTCGGGGCTTTGCCAAAATCCTGCATTTTTATTGATTCCATTATAAAGGCTTCTTTTTGGCTAAAAAGACTTATGTCAATTAAAATTACATTGTTTCATCTTCTTGGAGGCTTCAGAATGACAACAGACCGAATGACTCCATCTGCCACGGTGAGTGATCGCTCAGCCATAATCACAGCCTCTGGAGCACGTCGCTCCCAGCACCACAGTTTTGGTTTGTTTTTTTTTTTACAAGTATAAAAATATTAAAGTAAAATGTTCTGGAATAGAGCATCTCCTTGTGCTAATCATCTGATTTAAAGTTAAAAAGGTAGAAACCTCATATATGTGACAAAGATTAAAAGAAGAACTGAAATGTAAAATATGGGAAGGGACAGTCCCTCCTAGGACTATCATTCAGGTGCAGGCAGGCAGGCAACTCTTGCTGATTCCTGCTCGTGGAGGGGTAAGCTGGAGAAAGCCAAACCTTTAGCTTCCACTTCTTACACAATCACTTCTGGGACTATTGACAGTAGAAGTGAAGCAGTGAGAGATCATTTGTCCCAATACAAAAATGCATGTCATGTGATAAATACACTAAGGAATTCTCACAAAAATGTGGTGGAGGGTAGAGAAAATGGAAAATCACAAGTAGGATACCCCACACAGGGGGGTCCAACAGTGATGACAACATAGAATTCAATTCAAACCACGTAACCATAAAATGGAAATCTCTTGCCCATGTAACTGGGAAGTTCAAGGTGAGTTCTAGCCTCAGATGTGGTTCACCCAGGTGTTCAAACGGTGTGGTCAGAAATCTATTTCTTTTTTCATCATCTCTTACCTCTACCTTATTCTGTGTTAGTTTTAGTTTCAGGCAAGATTTTTCTACCTGGTGGTAAAGAAAGCCACCAGCAGCTCCAAGCTTACATTGACCTTTATCAGGGCATCCTACAAAAATGTATATCTTTCTCTTTCCCAGAAATTATATCAAATCCCCAAAGGACTCTTAAGAGTACTACTTGGATCACTTACTGATAGTGAAGCCTGACCATGTGATTGAAAGCCTAACCAGAGTTACGAGGAATATGGGAGAGGTAGATCTCAAGGAAAAAAGGCTTTTATCAGAAGAAAGGAGAATGGAGGCTGGGTAGTCAAAGGCAGATGTCCTTCAAGCAGTGCTCTTCTAGTCATCTTGAACCTAAATCACCTGCCTCACCTGCCGGACTTTAGAACTCACCAGTATCCCCCAGCTCAATGGGAAGGTAACACCTCACATTGCTCCAAGGTACTACAGTGTTTTTTGTTTTGTTTTTGCCTGCGTGGAGAACAGACTCCAGCCCCTTATGAGCCCCAACTACATGGATAAATAAGATCTACTCAGCAGCTTGCAATGACTCCCTTATTGCCGTTACCGACCATCATGTAAATAAGTAGTTCCTGACTCATGAACTCACTATTTACTCAATAACCCTTGATGGGAACTGTGATCCCTTTACACAGTGTTATAGAAGTACATAATTATAGACTTTTCAAAATAGGTATTTCTTTTAGGCATTTGCCTGTAATAGCTCCTTCAAAGCTGTTAAGCTTTTATCATGTGAAGACCCCAGTAGAAAATATTAGTTCCCTCCTTATTGGCCTAATAGAGAACAAACTCATCTTTAAGATGGTGTTAGCTTCCTGCCAAAAACACATGGACAGCCTTGTAAAAAAAAGGTCTGGCTTGTGCTATCTGGGCAAGAAATCACATTGCTATTAGATCACACTCAGTTCACCGAATAATTCAATATTGACACGAAGTCATCATTGGCCATTGTTTCTGTAGTCCCTCCTAAAGGAAACCTTGTCACATCCACTCGTCTTGATTTTATTACTATCCAGTGAGAGTCCGATAAAAGTAAAAATCCAGGTGGGTCCCCTGACTTCATCCTATATCATTGCTGAAACATAGAGCATAATTCTCATTTAATGGAGAGTAAGTGTTTTAGGCACATTAAATAAATCGTTCCCACCAAGGAAACCACAAAAGATCATTCATTGAGAGATACCAGCTGAAGTCATGGGCTCAATAAAGTTCTGTGACATGCATTGCAGGTTGATGCGCATACCTGACACAGTCATTACATGCCATGTATACCACATACAAAAATCAGTGGCATACCATGTTCAAGAGTCTTAAGGATATACAGTGAAATTTAACTTGCTTAGTTCAAGTTGAAACACCATCAATATTCGCAACTTTGTAAAAGGTGTTGGGCTAAGTGAGGGAGATAGAAAGATAAAGTTTTCTATCATGCTTCCTAAGCTATGTCAGGATTTGATGTAATTTACTAGCCCCATGTCCTACTATTCTCTCGCTCTCTCACCTTCACCACTTAAAATTTCTCCCTCAGTCTCAGATAAGGGCGGCTCCTTTCTCAGTTTTCTACCTTTGCACATACAGCTTCTTCTGATCAGAAATCCCTCTGACTTTCTTCCATCTACACCTCACTAAAACGTCACCTCCTCAAAGAACTTTCCCTCATTCATCCAGGCAGAGCTAGCCACACACAAGCTCTGCTTCTGAAGCACATTCTACAAGCATCTATTTGTACCATATGCATTTCTTTGCATGTTTTCCCTCATTACACTGGTGAGCTCTGTAAAGGTCAAGATTATGTCTGATTCGTGGCTGTCTCTCTAGGACTCTTGCAGAGTACCAGGTGCAAGTCTCTTGTAAAATGTTGAGTGACGGTCATTTATTTCACTGCATTCCCTCTGCAGAAAAAAAGCAATGTTGCTCTCACTGAATTTCTGCTCTCTAGGCCTCATAGGCTCCTGGGAAAAGAGGCAAAGAGGCATAAAGAGGATTAGATTACCTCATCAATGCTGATGGAGAGTCAAGAACCAGCAATGGGTGGGAGGCGACTTGCAGGCATGAGGAAAAGAAGGAGGGAAGTGAGGGAGAGGGAAGTGGAGAGAGCAAGTGAGAAAGATGGAGTGAGGCACTGCAGAATGAGTAGGATGACATGAACTGAGGGGAAGATGAACAGCATGAAGGAAGGAGAAATACAGGAACTCTGGGGATGGGAGCTTGAGAGCAGTGTGAATTGCAGGGTAAGACACGGGGATGTCATTTCAGAAGGGGAGCTGGAATAGAACTGACCATTGAGGGTTTGGTTGCCAGGCCGAGTAATTTGCAGTTTGCTCTGCAATGGTGGAGAACTGAGGAGAAGAGAGGGTGATGTGGAGGCATCTCGTCCCAAGTGGGCTTCAGTAGACCAATGAGGAAGCTGTGAAGACTTGGTCTCCAGTGCTGCAGAATCAAAAACTCAAAATACTCTTTGCAAGAATCTAATCTCTCAGCCAATTTTAGTGAAACAGAGGCCATCCTGGATGCATGAGATGAGAGAATTAGATTGCAGGCAATCAGCCCTGGCATTCCATCTTCCCCAGATCCTCAAAAGCATGCCAGGCACTTGCTGTATCCTCTGCCTGGGACTCACTTAGCCTTGGGCATTCTCGTGACTTTCCCTTCTGTCGTTAAGGTTCCTGCTCAAATATCATCTTTACAGAGAGCCCTTCCCTAACTACCATGTCAAAATAGCACCCCATCACTCTACCACTTTGTCCTTTATTTTTTCCTCAAAGCACTACTGACTACCTGACATATTATATGTTTATCTGTGTCCTTACTATCTATATACTCCAATATAAGGATTGTCAAAGTTTCTATAAAGTGTTGGATAGTAAATATTTTAGAATTTCTCAGGTCATATTGTCTCTGTAGTAACAATTCAATGCTGCCATTATGGCACACAAGCAGTCATAAACAACCCATAAATAATGAACGTGTCCTAATAAATCTTAACTTCCAAAAATAGGCTGTTGGCCAGATTTGCACATGGGTCATAATCTGTGAATCCCTGCTTTACTAGAAAGCTCCGCGAGGTCAGCCACACGGTTTATCTGGCTCACTCATGGATTTCCAGAGCTTGGCATGTAGTAGGTACTCAATAAGTAATATTTTAAAGTGCATGAATGAATGGAGTTCTATGGAAAACGGGATTGTAGGGATAGATAGATAGATATAGATATAGATATAGATATAGATATAGATATAGATATAGATATAGATATAGATATAGATATAGATATAGATATAGATATAGACATAGATATAGATTCCCTTGTGAGGGTTAATTTTACATATCATCTTGGCTGGGTTATGGTGCCCAGAAATATAATCAACATTATTCTAGATGATTCTGTGAGAGTGTTTTGGGATGAAATTAACATTTAAATTAGTGGACTCTGAGTGAAGCAAATTGTCCTTCATAATAGTACAGACCTTTTCCAATCAGTTGAAGAACTGAAGAGAACAAAAAAATAGCCTGTCTTGAGTAAGAAGGAATTCTGCTGGCAGATGGCCTTTAGACTTGAACCCTTCCCTGGTCTCCAGCCTGATGGCCCATCCTGCAGATTTTGGACTTGCCAGCCTCCATAATCATGAATCACCAGTTCCTTAAAATACACACACACACACACACACACACACACACACACACACACACACCCTATTGGTTCTGTTTCTATGATGGGTATATTTATTACCCATTTACTCCATTGGCAAGGTAGGAAACCAGTTGGTTCTGTATAACTGAAAGACTTCAAGGGGCTATGCTCCAGTCATTGTCATATCAGAGCTTTAAGGAATGCCCTAGATCTTCAGGGAAATGTTCCCCAACATGAAAGAACTTTCTGGGCCTTGCTCCCATCTATCACAACTTCTGTGTCCAGCCAACTTGGGTGTGCACCATACATGAGAGCCATACAACACGGTTAATTCCTCACTGCTGCCTGGAGGTAAGCTTTCTCAAGTTTCTATACCCTTGCATATGCTTCACTCTCTGCCTAAAATGACATCCCATTGCCTTTTCACCTGGCTTATTCCTATTTATTCTTCCATAGTTCCCCTAGAAACCCCCATAGGACAGGGCTAGGTATTGATTTGCTTCTGCCCCCCATCCCCACAGCGCCTGCTGTGAGCTCCAACCTCCTCAAAGGCAGAGACTCCATGCTCATCTCTCTACTCACTTCTTCCCACAATCAGTCTATATCTGACATGCAAGGAGGGCATTGATGGGCAAAGAGCAATAAACAAACAAAATATTTTCAGAAACTAAAGCAAGTATAAGATGGTGTTGCTTGCTTGTGATCCATGAAAATACAGCTTAGTATCACCCAAAGAAGATGCAAAGCCAGATTCCAGGGGTATTAAGTATCTGCTCTGAGGAGCCTCTGGCTGGGCAGAGCTCCTGGTGACTTAGAGAAGGATTGCTCAGAGTGAACACCAAATCGAGGGGGGGGGACGTGGTAGGGGAATACTACACTCTCGTCTCAGCTCCATACCATCTTTCCTCCTGACTTCTCAAAACTTTAATGAGGTGGGAGGAGGGTGGGAGGTGGAGTGACTAAAAATAGCCAGAGCCTGAGCAACCACTTTCAGCTCCCTCCCATGTCAAAAATGTCTAGCTTTAACCATGGGAGTAATTTAGGGGCCCATGTCTTTTCAAAAGACACTAATAGGAAAATGGGATTTCCTTTACAGCAGTGAACAGACAACTTAGCTGAAACACATCTGATCCATGAACCAGGGTTCACCTGGTTGACAAGAGCTCTGATTAGCATGAGTGTCCTTAGTAGACTGCTGGCTCCTAACTAGATTGAATTTAGTTCTATCAGATTATAAGATTTCCTGGTTCTGTCACAGACCTGCTCTAGAACTTTTATGCTTTTATGCTTTTATGCTTTTCATGCTTTTATTTCTCAGTACCTCAGTTTCTGCATCTGTAAAACAGGAAGAATAATTCTTGCCACCTGCTACCCAGGAGGATGAGGCAAACAAACAAGGCAGCATCTGTAAAGCACTTTGCATTTCCATTACTTCCTCTCTATGAATCTGAAGTGGGATTATTATTACTGAAAATGTCAGCTATCATCTGAAAGGCTTATTTCAATCAAAAGGCTTCCTTGAAGAACATTTCATAAAGGAAAAGTGAAAGCATGCACATTCTCCTTGGAACTATCATAATTAGTCCCAGTAACAGTTGGGCCATTTTTTTTTTCACTTCATTTATAGTCAGATTCTACAAAATTGAAAACATCCAACATCTGGGCTGAAAAACTTGTACAAAGCCAGAAAGCCCCCCAAATGGGCATGTGTGGGCTTCAGCAATGTAGGAGCCAGATGTACTTTTTGCCTCAACTACTCTTTTCAACCTTCAGGGAAAAAAAATTTAACTAAATTTTCACACTTATAAAATCCTTGGTTTTCTTTTTTTTTTCTTTTAAAGATTTTATTTATTTATTTGAGAGAGAGAGTGAGTGAGTGAGAGAGAGCATGAGAGGGGAGAAGGTCAGAGGGAGAAGCAGACCCCCCGCAGAACTGGGAGCCTGATGTGGGACTCGATCCCGGGACTCCAGGATCATAACCTGAGCCGAAGGCAGTGGCCTAACCAACTGAACCACCCAGGCGCCCAACCCTTGATTTTCCTCTCTATTTTTTTAAAGTATCTCTCTGATTAGTCATGAATTTCAGACTCTCCCCAAATAATCAGAAATCTCTGGAAAAGGAATCTTTTAATGAATGTACAAAAGCATTTGAGGATCCAGTTTTAATATGTAAATTTTTACAGGGACAAGTAGAAGTTAATACGTATTGTCCCTACAGTATGGCTAGGCCCTGTTTTAAGCACTGAATAGGTATTATCTCATTTAATCTTTGCATCTACTCCAGGAAATAGGTACTATTTTCTTTCCCATTTCACTAGTAAAAATCCAAGGAACAAGTAGATTAGGTAACTTGCCCAAACACCTTAGTACAGACAAAAGCAAAGTGCTTTGGCTACTTCTTGAGGTTTGAAAGAGAATTTTTGCTTACATCTACCTAAATACAGCAAGAATCTAAGACAATCTTTGCTATAATAAATTTTCCCTAACCAGATCAAACCACACTCTCTCCCAGGAAGAGCTACACAGAGCCTATCACACAGCAATCAGAGATCAGATGGTTTGAGCTCTAAGAAATAATCCCAACTTGAGAATTTGCCTCTGTTTCAGCCATCTTCTTTGATATTCTAGGGGAAGAAGACACACACACACACACACACACACACACACACACACACACACCACAGTAACTTATTTCAGTTATTTGATGAAGAAAAGCTGTCTTAAATTCCTGTTGTTTGCAGTATGCCACCCAACAGCATCTAGAAGCTTCCTCAGGGAAGCAGGGGAATTTGCTGGATTGCCAAACAGCCTTAGAAAATCTGCTGGGACACTATATCGAAGGGCTTTGTGAACAAAAATAAAGAGAGCACATTAGCGTTGCCTTGTTTCATGAAAAAAGGAACACACACAACAAAACTTGATTACAAAATCTCATTTTGTAAACCCAAGGTAAGATGCACTTCCTGGGGCAATGGGCCAGCACCCCCGTAGGGTTCTTCCACCATGTGCTCTCTAAGTAAAGACCTGATCTGACTCCAATGGTTGGGTTAGATAAAACCAGAAGGGTTTATGTGCACAGCATTTAACTTTAAACATTTCTTCATGGAAATTTACAATGCACATAATTTACATATTCAATACCAGTGACAATTTACTTCTCCCATCTGAACAAGGCTTTCAACTATGCCACTTGAACTAAATTAATAAACAGTAATTACAGAATGTTGTGTGAGCTAGCTGTTGATGTTGAGCAGATTCTAATCAACACCTTCTTTTAAGGGCCAATTAAAGCTGAATGTATGCAATATAAACATCTTCGAGTATTTAGACATGAACCGCAGAACAAGGTAAAAAAAAAAATTAAAATCCAAACAATTAGACTAGGGATGAGCCAGTCAAACCTGGAGAGATGGACCCTTTTTAGTCAGTCTCTAAAGTCATGTTAATTTCTTCAAATGAGGAGATTTTTGTGAAATGGGGAAGGGCTCCAAGGACTCCTTAGGCCAAACCCCATCCGTTTTGAGATTTCTTCAACATCTTGTATTATTTTCCATACGCCTTAAGTTTCATGGCATTTCTTTTTAAATTGCCTCAAACACTTTTTCTCTTTAATTCATGTGCATCTCGGTGAAAACTTCATCTCCATATTTCTGACTCATTTATGTATAAACCATCTATGTGCTGTTTGGGATCTAAGAAATGTCTCCAAGTCCCCTTCGTTGGCCATCCAGGAGCTACACAAAACAGAGTGAGCCTCAGGCCCCTCGATGGGGGATTTTATCCCAAATAAATAGAAAACATACAAATTACTGGGGAGAGGGATTAGGAGCCATAGGGAGGAGAAATCAGACAGCATTTCAATCATTAATTGTCCTCAGAACCAAGTGCCTTTGCTTCCTAACACTGCAGTATCTGGGGTTGGTTTCATGGCTTTGGGAAAGAGGGAAGACATTTCAGGAACGGTCAAGTTTAGATCATGTACAGAACTGCAACCGTGACAAATGTACATGGTAGTAAATGGGTTTCTCCCATAGCTGGGAGGTAATGATAACCTCATTTCTTCCAAGCATCTCAGAAAGATGGAACAGGAGCAAACTGCCTATAGAGACCACTTTATATGGAACAGAAGATGGCATACCTATGAGAAGTCTAGGATGAGCCCAGTCTGAGTGGATGCATGAGGATACACCCATAGGCCTTATCACTTAGAGCCCTGCCTTCCCCTTTCTGAATTACACTCCAAAGTTATACCTCACCAGCGCTCTACTTCCCTCAGGCTAATTGACTCCTACTTTTACAACACACCTGGGCCATCTATCCTTTCTCTTTTCTACTCAGATATCCCTTTTCTCTCTCCTGGACTTGCCTCATCCCTGATTGTCCAAATCATGCCCAGTCTCAAGGCTAGCTTCAGGCCCCTTCTCTGACTGTGGTTAGTTACCCACTCCATTTACAGCTATGCCCATCCGCCCCTCTTAACTAGATTACAAATGACCTGAGGACAGAGATTTTGTACTTAACCTGGCTTCACCATAGCGCCCAGTACAAGACTATTTATTCGGGTAAATGTTAAACAAATGTTTGTTAGATGAATATGAATGAAACTTTCTTTAAAGTAACAAAATGAAAGTTTCTTTTGGCTTCAAATATTCCCTGAGAAAATTTGGAAGTATAATGACAGACTCTGTACCAGAAATCAAAATTTCAAGATAGTTCTTACTCACTAGTCACATATTAAAGTGGAAGATTATGGAGTCATGGGGCTGGGAAGGACCACAGGAAATCATTTTATCCCATATTCCTGCCTCCTAAGTGGACTATACTAAATATACTCTTGAAAAATAGTTGCTGATTTTTACTCCATGAAGAATCATAACCGCAGTAATAATAATAATGATCATTTATTGAGTGTTCCCTACAGGAAGAAAAGGGCCCCTCACTGCTGCCACTCAAGCTTGTCTGAGGCCTGCCAGCTAAATTTCTATGGGTACAAGCCACATGTGCCCATGAACTGATGCCACTAGAGAAGATGCCCTAGATTCTTCTATCCCCCATCTTTGATCCATTTGAGCAGCTCATTTCTTGTCCTCCCTCTCTTTATACTCCATATGTTTTCATGGACAATCTCACCTAGTTTCCCATGGCATTGCCCAACATCTCAGCTCAGGAGTAGGAAAGAAGAGAGTCCTGGAGTGGTATCTTTGGCCCTTGTGCCTCTCCTGAGGTTAGATCCCATGTTTCTGACCATGTTTTTAGGCCATCTTCCTTGATGTCATACAGCTTTCTCAAACATCATGTGCCCCCAAATGAATCTCTGTACACTTTCCCTGTGAAAACCAGCTCTTTTTTCTCTCTCTTATTTTCTTCTCTTATAAATGGTATCAGTATTCATCCTCTCACCTGCATCCAAAATATGAGCTTTATCTTTGACAATATGGTATGGAGGAAAGAGTGGGGGCTTTGGGGTCTAACAGAGGACTGAATTTGAAAACTGCCTTAACCATTGACTAACAGCTTTGTGGCTTTGGGTAAGCTTGTCTGAATATATTGTCTCACTGAAAATAGAAACGTATTAACAAGGCTATCATATCTTAGACCTTCAAAAGTTTCTTTCCTTCACTTTCTTCCTTTTCCTCTCTGTCCCACTCCATCTCCTTCTGTCTCTCTCTGCCTCTCCCTCCCCCATAACAAATCAATCATCCAACCCTATTGATTATGCATCCTGGGTAACTGCCCTCTTCTCTCCAACCCTACTCTCCTCAACATCTCACCTGCAATAGCTCCTGATCCACATCTGCTACTATTTCCTTCTTTAATGTATCCTCCTCTGTGCTATCAATTACATGAATACTTAACTCTTCTATATAAAATCCACATTTGTTCACAGTTGCTTCCAGGAAAAAAACCAAACTCCTTGGCAATATATTCACAGCTCCTATACTCCCAACTTTTTTCCAATCTTTTCTCCAGCTAATTCCTAAAGTTCCCCCTAGGTTTTATCTGGGTCCTTGCCATTCCTTGACTATGCCATTTTCTTTAGTACCATTAGGTCTTCATGCTTGTTATTCCCTCTAGAGTCTCTCCTACTTCATCCAACACACACACAACCTGACAAACTTATGGACATTTCCTGACACTGATTAAATGTGAATTTCTTGTGAAAACAATCTCTGAACCACACAGGCTAGTCAGGTTGCTCCCTCTGAGCTTTCAAAGGCCCTAATTAATTGTGTTGTCTTGTCCTCTTTCCATTCCAACCGTCCCCTGGGTCTTGACATTGCTTTATATAGTCTCACATCCCTATAGGTTGTATGTACCCTGAATCCAAATGTCTTGCATCCTGGCATTCCCTGCCTATATAAATTCACACCACAGCCATCCCTCCTGGGAGAGCAGAATATTAACTTTCTAGCCTGGACTTTGGTATCAAGAATCCAAGTTTCCAGTCTAATTTCACTGCATATTAATTGCATGATCTTCAACAAAATGTCCAAAGACCCTGAGCCTTAGTAGTACCTTCCTCATGTAACTGTTATAAAGATTAAATAGCTAGCATAAAAATAGACATTAGCTCAATGAAACTGAGAGTCTAGAAATAAATCCTTACATTTTTTTTTGTAGTCAATTGATTTTCTACAATGATGCCAAGACAATTTGACAGGAAAGAATAATCTTTCAACAAATGAGGCTGGGACAACTGAATATCCAAGTGCAAAAAAAAATGAAGTTGAACCCCTACCTCACATCATATATAAAAATTAACTCAAAATGGATCCTAGACCTAAATATAAGAGCTAAAATATAAAACTCTTAGAAGAAAACATAGGAGTAAGTCTTTATGAACTTGGATTAGAAAATTGTTTTTTGATGTGACATCGAAAACACAAGAGATGAAATAATAAGGTGGACCTCATCAAAATTAAAGAATTAGAGGCTTTCAAGGACACTATCAAAGTGAAAATGCTGCCACAGAATAGGAGAAAATATTTGCAATTCATAGATCTGATAAGGAATTTGTACCAGAATACACAAAAAACTTAAAATTCAAAAATGAAAAGACCATAACAACCTAATTAAAAGATAGGCAAGAGATTTGAATAGACATTTTTCCAAAGAAAATATACAAATGGGCAACAAGCACATGAAAAGATGCTCAACATCATTTGTTATTAGGGAAAATAAAATCAAAACCACAAGGAGATAGCACTTTACACCCACTAGAGTGGCTAAAATAAAAATATGGACCATAATAATTTGTCACCTTCTCAAAAAGTTAAACAGAGAGTTGTCATAATGACCCAGCAATTGCACTCTTATATACATACCTAGGAATATCAAAAATATATGTCCACACAAACTAGTACACCAATGTTCATAGTAACATTATTCATAACAGTCAAAAAATAGGAGCAACCCCCATATCTATTAATTGATGAAGAGACAACTTATGACATACTCATACAATGGAAAATAATTTGTGATAAAAAGAAATAGATGATACATGCTACAACATGGATAAATCTTGAAAACTGTGCTAAATGAAATATGGCAGACACAAAACGAAAATTATTCCAATTATATGAAAAATTCCAAATAAGCAAATCCATGGAGACAGAAAGTAGATTAGTAATCACCAGGGTCTAGGGAGATCAGGGGACTAGAAAGTGCCTGCTGATGGGTAGCTATTTCTGTGTGGGGTGATCAAATGTTCTGGAATTAGATAGTGTTGGTGGTTTGCACTACTCTGTAAGTATACCAAAAACACTGAATTATGTATTTTAAAGAGGTGAATTCTGTGATATGTGAAATATATCTTAATAAAGCTATTATAAAAAATAATTAAAATTAAAATTTTTTACAGATTACCTGAGATACTTAGCACTTGGTAAATGTACCACAAATGTTAGTTACTAATGTACTATTATAACTACTATAATATATGAAAATATATTATAATTGCTGCATTGTTTTTATCCTGCTATAATGTCCAGATTTATTTCTGGACACTAGAACATGAGCTTCTTGAAATTAGGGGCCATGACTTGCTTAGAACCTAGGCCTTTTTTATTTCTATCTCCCCAGTCCCTGGAGAGATGTTTGGCATAGACAAAACTGTATATAATGTCACATCATATCACATAAGATAACTATAGATAAATTAAAATGAATGAGTGAGCAAGTGAAGTTTTCACAGACATGTTCAGCACCTCTATATTATACTGGGCTTGAGCTTAGATATTTTCAGGACATTACAGACCAATATGCAGAGATGCTAACAGTTCCAGAGACCCTTCACAGCTCTTCACAACCTGGAGTTTGGAGAGAGAGAGAAGGGAAAAAACAGAGATGGCTGAATCCTAGCAGCAATCCCTTACTTAGGGTTTCACTTGGCTTGACCCATTCACTGAGTTACTGTCAGTTCTCCTGTGTTAAAGTTCTTCAAATACTGATAAATTCAAACCTCAAAACACAAACTCAGAGCTAATCAAAAGCTAAGGTTTTTTCATTTAAGTCACAATTTTCTCACAAAAAGCTGCCAGTTGCTCTCTCTGAGGATTACTGAGATAGTGTAGATTGTGTTTTGGTAATTCCAGTCCCGTTTTATACAGGATTCCAGTATCCCTTCCTTCCCTTATGAGAGACCAGCTATCAGCAACAGTATATTTCTTACTAAGCCTGGATATGGCCTAAAAGTCCTCTCGACAAGGCACCTCAAGAAATCACTACCAACCTGTTTCACTTGTCTATTGCTGTATAACAAATTACCCTAAAACTCATGCTCTAAAATAATAACCATTTTATTCTCTCTCGTAGTTTTGTGGGTTGTCTGGGTGTGGCTAGATGGTTCTTCTATGCTGTGTAATAATGCCTGGGCTGAAGTTAGTTATTGGAAAAGACAAAATGTCCAACTGGAGTTCTGCAAATGGCTGACAGCTGGTACCCGCTTTCAGCTGGGAGCTCAGATAAGGCCATCAACTGAAGAAGCTCAGTTCTTTTTGACCTGACTTCTTTGTATCACTTGAGCTTATCACACTATGGCAGATAGGCTCCACAAATGGAAGCTACCCATTCTAAAATTTCTAACTTCCATGACATTCTACTGGTCAAAGTCAGTCACACGATCAGCCCACACTCAAAAGAATGAGAAAGAAAAATAATCTCCACCTCTTAATGTGAAGAGCAGCGTGTATGTACTGACTGCGGAGCAACTGTTAGGAGCCAACTTTTGAAAATGACCACAGAAACATAGAAATTCATGTTCCTCTCATATGCAGGATAGATTTCCTCTCTCTCTAGATCTCTGTAATTCTCATCCTACCATGGTTACAGCATCAGCTTAAAGTCAGAAATTTCATTATCTAAATCAGGTACAGCTGCAGATGCATGGTCCCCTCTGCACACTCAGGTATGATTCCCCAAATATGAATAAAGTAAAAGTAAGTTTTCTGTTTCCCATATACCCAGCATACAGCAGTGATAAAGGGAGAGGATAACCACAACAGACACTTCCATTCACAAATGGGGAAGGGGTATGGGAGGCACACGGAAGTCACTGGTCCATAGCAATTCTGAAATCCTCCAGTGTTACTGGCATAGGGCTCAGTTCTGCCCCCAAAGTAGTTTTCCATGGCTTTACACTCTGCCTGCCAAGTCATTTCTTCTCCACTAGAAATGCATTATTTTTGTTACAGAATAGTTTTCTTAATCTTCTTCCTGACCATTAGAGGTTAGGGCCTCAGAGACTACTTTTGATTTTTAAGTATATTTGTCCCCTTTAGTCCATGCTGATATAATTATTTTATGTTTTTGTGTGCTTGGTATATCAAATTATAATTTAATCCATTAAGAAGAACCCATGCTCATAAATCTCTCCAAAATAATTTCCTCTCTGCCTTGGGCTGAGAGTCAAGGTGCTAAGGGAAAATGCCATGAAGACTCTTGAAAACTCTTTGTTAAGCTGAGACATCATAGGAAATAGGGACTTACAATTCTTAAAACCCTATTTTCCAATTCTCTGCTTCCAGATTTTAATTTACTTCAAGAATTTTTTATAGGCCAGAGAGGTTGGGAATGAGAAACTGTTCTATTTTCCAGCTCAGCAGATCCTGGGCTGGGAATGTTCCCTCGTGATTCTGCTGGAAAATGAAATGGTTCCTTCTCTAATCTATCTCTCTCCATCTGTACCTTATCAGGCACTAGAAAAGCAATCACTTGACCCTTCTTCTCAGGAAATCTTCTCAGGAAACTCCACAAGTTCATTAGATATATATTTTCTATCTTCTATGTTATTACAGTCGCCATTTACTGGCATTACATAATTCAGGTCACCTTTTCTCCAGCCTCCAATAAAATTTCCTTATTGTTATTAGCATTGTGTTAACATTCCTCTCAAGATTCTCCTAAAGGTTACTCACTGCCTAATCCCAAAACCAGTGCCACAGGTTTACGTTTTTGTAAAAGCATTGCCCCCCTTCTAGGTAAGAATTACTATTTTTGTAGTCTATTAATTGTTGGAGAATAAAAACTAACTCCAAAACTTAGTAAGCTTCAAACAACCATTGTTATTATTTCTCAGAATTCTGTGGGTCAGGAACTTGCACAAGGCACAGCAGAATGGCTTATATCTGCTTCTCATATCTCTGCTGAGGTAAGAACATTCAAAGAGGCTTCTTCACTTACATGTCTGATGCTTCAGCTAGGGTGGTTCAAAGGGCTGGGGGCAGCTGGAATGACTTGCTTGGGTTCATATGGCTAAAGCCTCAGTTGCTGGCTGGGTTCCCTGGTCCTCCTTCATGGAGTCTCAGAGTCCTTCCTCTCTCCACATGGCCTCTCCACATGGTCTTTCTAGCAGGGCAAACAGACTTCTTACATGACAGCTTAGGGCTCCCAAGAGCAAAAACCAGACTCTGCCAGGACTTCTTAAGGCTTCTTAAGGCCAAAACTGGTACAACCAAACTTCTGCCACATTTTACTGGTTAAAGCAAGTTAGAGAAGTGGCCTTCATTTTAGGAAAGGTGAATACACATTGATGATAATACCAGGAGGAGTGATTTACTGGAAGGGTGTGGGGACTTACCCATATAACTGACTACCACACAATCTACCAGAACTGCCAAGGAAGATGAATTCTGTTTGCCATTCCTGACCTTTTGTTAGATCTATTTGTTCTAGTCTGAAGCATATCACAGCTTGAAAACAGATGTGTGACATCACATAGTGACATTGCCACATGCTGGCTCTGAGGCATCTCACACTGATTCATGGTGTCTTCTTCCCCTCCCTTTACTATTAATCCCCACATATCCCTTGACAGTCTCATGTAAACCAATAGTGCTTGGTTTGTCCCCTTCACTCATGTCACCCATAGAGCATTTTGGAGAAAACTGTTTCAAATTGCCTCAGCCAAACACTAGTTATTTATAGTGGTTCCCAATTCAGGAAGGCCAACTGTTTGCACCAAAAATACAGCGGAGATGCCAGATAACCCCTACCCATAGACAGAGAGCACTTGTGTCTCATCTACTCTGGGGTTAAATGCAACTGAAAGCTTAAATCTGGGGTAAGAGGTAAGGAACCTTGAGAGTTTATCTATCAGAAGGTGTCTTGCCACAGAGTCCATAGATGGGCTGTAGGAGTCTATGTACTCTCCAAACACATGCAAAATTTTGGATTGTTGTGTGTTTTTCTGGGGTTAAGACCCATTAACTTTCATCAGATTATTCAAAGGGACTCTGCGACCCAGAAAAGGCTGAGAACCTGATCTCCCATAGAAATATATGACACACTTTTTCTATCACTCAAGAGCCAACTTGCAACTCATCGTAAACCACAACTTCCCATCTCAATATGCAGAAATAGAGGCTTGATCAGCGCAGTTTTATTATTTCCCTTGCGTGCTCATTATGCTCTTTCTTTGTGTCTTCCTCTTGTCCTTACTTTCTTTCCCTCTCTGTATCCTTGCATTCCAGCTCATCCCCTGAATATTTTTAAAATAGTCCAGCCAAGTGGAGTCTCTGCCTTCTACCAGTTCCAGCCCGCTGAGAGCCCCTGTGGAGCTCGCATGGGGGAGTGGGCAGCGGAGCTTCCCCCTGCAGGCCCCAGGCCACTGACACGTGGGCAGCGCTTCTGAAGAGGCCAGGCCCTTGCAACTGGTCGAGGTGCCCAAAGGGCCGGTTGAAGGTTATGAGCATGATGAGAAATTCCTGAAGCAGATGTACCACGTGTGCTGGAGATGGCTGTGTTAGAGGACACCTGGCAGTGTCCAGAGTCTGGACGTCTGTTCCCCACCAGTTATAGGGTCCCCAACATGCGGCTGAGTGATGAGGAAACTGAGACTGAATCATTGCAGGCACTAGTTTTTCAGTCTGTAACCCTGAATGTTTTTGTTGATGTATATCCTGTTTCCTACGTTTGTCGTGTATCCCCACCTTTGACCCAGTGACACACGAAACACAGTGTTCTTGAGCTTGATATATTTCTTTCCATTAGAGGTTCAAAACCAAAGAATATATATATTATATATATATTCAACCCATATCCCTGATCATGACCTTACCTGTTTCTGACACTGAATGGCCTGTGATAGACAGGACCGTACAGCTGGAAGAAATTGTGTTACTTTATACCTGTGTAATAAGTTCATTTGAAAGGAGAACTAGTGGATTACAATGAAATACTGGTGCATGCTTCTGAGTGCTTTTTGTCTCACTCAGAGATAGACTTTCCTTTTAACAATCCCCAAGAATAGAGTTGACTCATATACTATTCTGATTAAATTATTCTAGTGATTTTCAATAACATCATGTGTGGAAGTGCACAGATTTTCCCTTTTTATTTACAGTTTTCTCTTCCAAATGGGACCGAGGGCCGAGGATGAATTGGTTGCCCCATTTCAATGGAGAAGTGCAGTGTCTGTGTATGAAAGCATCCACTCACAGATAACCATCAACTATTCTGGCCGATTCAATTCATTACATATCGAGTGAACCCAGGGTCCCACTCGGTCCAGTGGTGAACACAAAGAGGAATAAAATATTGTCTGCTCTCAAGTCGCTTATGGTCTAGCGGGAGAGACAAAGAAGGATGTATGCAAATAGGAAGAGGCAGTGAAAAATCAGACTAGAGGTCTAACATTCTCAGAGAAAAAACAGGAATAAGAAATTTAGTCTTATATCCCTTATAACCTCTGCCTTCAATTCCTCTAGAACCCCCTGCTCTTGATATTTCCCCTTTGTTGCTTTTCTTAAGTAAAGAAATCAAAAAAGTACAAGTGAAAATAAAAGAGCTTCTCACTCCAGCTTCTTGTGCTTACCCCCCTTTTCTTTCCAAGTGCTCGTCTTCCTCTTTCTGTTCTGTTTTGGTGCCCCCTGCTCTAACCTTTTGTACTCCAGCCCCATCCCCTCTGCCACAACCTCACCTTATAGGTCCTCTTACCCCCAAGAATGTGTGCTGATCAGTAAACATGCCCATGCTCTGCACTGGGCTCTAGAGACATAAAAATGAATCCAATCACTGTCTAGAGAGAGCTTGTTTACAAAACTCTCCATCTCCTAGGGATCTCTCTCACTTCCATATTATGTTCCTTTTTTATTTCTCCCACTCTTTCTCCTCAGACTATTTTTATTTCCATCTCAACTGCTGTTAGAGGCCTCCTATGAGAAGGAAATTATCTATAATGGAACAGGAACATTAAAAGCCTCAGTTTCCTTAGAAATTATTGAACTCATGAGGAGTTCTCTTTGGGTTTTGAATTTTGAGAACTAAGTTTTAAGAAACTTTGCTTTTCTAACCAGATTATTTTAACACTTGCCCTTTCTGGCTCTTCTTTAGATACTGTTTTTTAAACACCTGGCTGCTAGGATTTTCTATAGATTTCCATCAATGCCAGGTTATGAAGGAATGCCTATCCAAATTGCTAAACTTGAATTAAATATATCCAAGGTAGGAGTCCTAGAAGCAGTTAATACCTACCCCTCTGCAAGGGTAAGCATGGATGTATATATGGGACAAGATGTTGCAGCAATGCCTCAGTAGGCCTGTGTGATCTGCTGGTGTGCAGCCCAAGTCCAAGGTCATACTAATAATAATTATCAGGTTTTTATTTTATTTTATTTATTTGACAGAGAGAAACACAGCCAGAGAGGGAACACAAGCAGGGGGAGTGAGAGAGGGAGAAGCAGGCTTCCCGCCGAGCAGGAAGCCTGATGTGGGACTCGATCCCGGGTCTCCGGGATCATGACCTGAGCCGAAGGCAGTCGCTCAACCAACTGAGCCACCCAGGCGCCCC